>OZ001262.1:13149212-13353594 GCA_963924015.1 Macrophya annulata
TTTCTTTCATTTGGTTAAATTTAAATGGCTCCTATCTGAAAATGGTTGTGCCCTTGATATTTCATCATTGATATGATTTTTCTCTTAGATTTTAACAAGGAATTCATTACCACCAAGAAAGTACCACATTCTTAAACACCCTGTATATATACTGTATATATAGTTGAAAAAAAGATTGTATTCTAAAAATAATACATGTTTTCTTCTTTTTTTTAAATATGTATATATGTATATAGTTGGATGAGATACAGGAGTGTGTGAGGATAATAAGACGGATCCTCGATCTGCTCCGGCGTTTTTGACCAGCGGAGATACGGATCTTGAGATCTATGAACAGATCGGATGTCGCCGTAGTTGCGGAGGCATGAGAAGAATTATACGTTTTTAGGTGGCTTAACTTAAAGCGACGAAGTGTGAAGACGCGATAAATTATTCCGATCCATTTTTCACCTTTTAAGAACACGACCTGAAAAGAGACCGTCCGCTTTGGTCCTTTCCTTATATTATACTGTATTATAGGTATACATATGTATAATATGCAGTGACGTCTGACATTGCTTATACGAATTGTTTTTAACTTTAGAAATTGTTTGAAAAAAAATAACAGATGCACAGAAACAGACACAGAGGCTCATATACAATAATAACAAAAAATCAACTTTATTCAAGGAAAATATACGCGTTGAACAAAAATTTCTGTAAAAAAAGTTACGAGAAAAGGTAAATGTACCTATTATACATGTGATCATTTTGTAAAGTAAATATAACATGATGAATATAGGAAATACATTTTCTACTGAACCTGAAAATTTTTGTTACAGCCCTGCGGGTTGTCCGAGGTTTTCAGTGCCTTCGAGTACGCATACATTTGATTTATTACAGTCCTTCGAGAGCCCGAGAGCTGCGATATTAGCCGCCCTAATGAACTTGTGGTTCTCCCGTTCCCCGTTCAAGTTCGAGGCGGCTTTTGCACGAACTGTAATTTATCGCGCGTATTTTATAGGCACCTACCTATACATATAGCCAAGGAACGTAGGAATAAGGAGTGAGCCTCCTCATTTATTTCCTAATAACACGGCCACGCGAGTAATTACGCGACGAGATGCGGAGAAAATACGACGCGAAATTATATTACAGCTCTGAAATAGAAGCGGGTGCAGTCGCGAAAAATAATAATAATAATCATAATAATCTTAGCAATAATCACAATAACAATAACAATGACAATAACAATAACAATAACAATGATAAATATTATAATAATAGCAATAGTAATAACAATAACAATAATAATAATTCCAAAAAATTTCCCATTTAATGATAATTTTTAACTTGTCTGGAAAAATCTGTCGTGATGCCAAAAGCACAGAACATCAAAGGTGCGGCGTCGCAAGATAAAAACCAGTCGAGTCAAACGACGTATGGATTCTTTGGACTATTTATTTTTATTATTATATATTATAACTACATTTCTTTTCCCGTCTACTTCGATCCCCTACATACATACATATGGTTCGCTTCAACGATCGCAGGGATCTCTTTATGCCTTTCGCGGTATATGTATGTGATTCGTACATACAGCTATAGATAGTCTGAAAGTCTTTGGTATTTATTACCTGCACCGTTCTCTGCAGCAAAGGTTCGATCGCGGTAGCCACCTCTGAACTTGGTTAAAAACTGGATCGCTGTGGTGGTTGCAGCTGGACATGTCATTGTTCCCTGGAGAGCGAGGAGAAGGAGGGAGTAAAAGGGAATCGTTGAGAGATGGACCTGAGAGAGGGACTGTGACAATTCTCCTGCGGCATAAAGCCGAATAGCTCAAAAACTTGTCTGACGTGTTTTTTTATTTTTTTTTTATTTTGTTATTTTATTCTTTCTTAGTTTGCGGCAGGAATCGATTTAGGAGTTTGGAACTACCAGACGGTGAAAAACTTAGAATGCTGCAGCAGACGCGTCCAACGGGGACGAAGTGTAGCTGATTATACTACAAGGTATGGATCACCAGTATAAGATTGATACTCGAAAACTTTATTGTTCGCAAAAACATCTTTTATCTATAATTGTTGGACATCGGTGATAAAATACTATCAACTCGTACCTCGAAAATGAAAATGAAGATATATTTCTTATTTTCTTATTCATCATTAATTCGTCATGGAGCCACGACTTAGAGCCTGCTTACTCCGGCCAACGAAACCATCTTACCAAGGTATAAGGTAGTATGGGTCGCAATTAGTTCCAGATTCTGATCCACAGGAATTTCTATTGATCCGCAGTGAACCGAATTACCTGCGAGAAGGTAAGAGGCCTTTCTTCATTCTAACATAAGACCGAATTTCGCACAATTAGGTATATATTTATACATTATTGTGCCATTCACATCGCCGCTATACAGAAAGGTGAAAGAGAACTGTAAGGAATGATGTAATGATGATAACGATGATGATAATAATTATCATTATTATTGTTATTATGAGATAAGAAAACTGCTGCTGAAACAACATTCTTCACAAATGAGCCGGCAGTCCTGAACTATGAACTGCTATCTAGGGGAGATTGAGTCCGTTGCAAAATTACACGATGAAAAAAAAAACAGAAATAAAAAAAACGAAACGGACGAACTAAACCACTATAAGACGTCTTGCCTGCAGCCGGGAGCAGCGCATGCGCGACTAATTACACTCCTCTTTGATGAGCCGCCTTCTCTTCGCTCGTTTCCTTTCCTTTCCTTTCCTTTCCTTCCCTTCCCTTCCCTTCCCTTCCCTTCCCTTCCCTTCCCTTCCCTTCCCTTCCCTTCCCTTCCCTTCCCTTCTCTTCTCTTCTCTTCTCTCTTCGGCCTTCATTCGCCAAGCGAAGCATACTGCCTTTGCAGCTGTACTCTTTACTTCACTGCTGTTCGTGACCAGCTGAATTATCAATGTCGTAAATATACATATATACATTTACATATAGGTATATGCACGGTAAGTATTATGAGGTAAGATTCAAAATTACAACAGAAATTTTTGTTTCGAACAACAAGACTTACGTATAGCGAAATGCGTGATGTGTATAATAATAGGGGAATATTGGTTTGTCATAATCTACGTCATTTTTTGAATGGTTTGTATTCAAAAATTTATCTAAAATTACGAAACTACACGGTGTCTCTATGCGGTGTATAACCCGAATGAACGCTGATTGCCAGTTCTGGGTTGGGCTTGGGCTTGGGCTTGAGCTCGGACCCCTCATCTCGTAATGATGGGTCTGCCTGCTCACGTACCTTGGAGGTGTGACCCTATGGGCTACGGGCCCCTTGAGCCTTACCATTTTATACTAAACTCTGGTATTTTCCTTGCAGCGATATATAGCCCAGAATATTGTATATTTATACCGGTTTTATAGACTAGAAGAGAAGCTTTGATGATGGTACCATAACATACGAATTATAATGAATCGAAGAAATTTTATTACTGTATACCTACCTATGTATAGGTATACATATGGGCGGGGTATGCAACTGCACGCAGATTATCGAATAACAAGTAAAACCTTGTGCAGCGGTTGAAGAGCTCATCGAAGATTAAACCTTAGAATTATTAACGTACCGTTGATTCGACTGTATACGGTGAAGGGTCTATGATATAGATTATTCTGGTTGAAGCCCACGGACTGTTTACCAATTCGCTTCACTCGATGAGCCTGCATGCGGTCAAAGATCTCGGAGATTCTAAGGTGTAATTTAAATTCATAATAAAAATGGGAACGGGGATCCGTGTCTAATCGCCGGTCCTAACTTAGTCTTAAGCTTTTTTTAAACTAAATTAAATATTCCGGTATTAATAGGCATTTGAATATTATTATCGTTCGCTTGCGTGCGGTCGTACATATATGAGTTTAATATCTCCGGAAACTATAAACGTCTTTTATTCTCTTATCATACTTATTCAAATTGACAACATCGTGTGAAAATGTTATTATACTGATTTCAAAAGTATATAGAGTCAAAAGTTTATATCTTATAAATGAATAAATAAATCTAAAGTTCTCGACTATTCATATTGGCTCTAAATCCGTTTACGCCATAGGTGGACATGACCTATATACGTACACATGACGGTACTTATTATGTCACTTTAATTACAAAATATTTTCGAACCGACGATTTGACTTGCAAGTTTTTCACTGTCATACATCATAATTATTTTTTGTCTTATGATTATGCTGTTATAAAAGACAATAGCACGATTGCCTCAAGTTTCAGAATTAAAAAATGTGGTATATACATATATGAAACACATACCTATACAGGTATGCACACTATTATTACCCAAATATGTTTTAGACGTATAAGTGTTGCTGTATGATGGGAAAGAATATTATATATTCCAAACGAAATATATATAATAGTGGAAATTTGAAGAGCACTTTGAATTCAATATGAAATTTCTAAGATAAAAAGTTTGTGATTAGGTAGATACATACACACATCGCGTGGATCGGTATACATAAAATTTTAACACAGGTATTATTAATTAATAGCACCGGTCATTAAGGTTCATTACGCCTGCCGTGAGATTAATGAACCTGATCGTTGCCTCATCAGCTGCATTGCGTACACACATCATACATCCATACAATACATACAATGTCCGATACCTACATACACCATAATGTATATATATATATATATATATATATATATATATATATATATATATATATATATATATATATATATATATATATATATATATATATATATATATATATATATATATATATATATATATATATATATAGGTATATAAATTCCTATAATAATGACGAGGGATCAGTTTTACGGTTTAAAATTGTAATATTGATGTTATAAAAAAATTCAAGTAGTTTCTTCCAGTTGTATAAGTAATAGGTATATTAGAATCTTGCTGTATTTATAGTTTAATTATAATGATTAAACCTTTACCTCATTTTCTACAACTAATTAAACAAATCGATTAAAAGATAATCAAATCCTCGAATCCTGAAGTGAACGACCAATCAGAACGGGAATAACATGTTTCGAGATCTGGAGATCTCGATATACATTATCTAACCCATCAGCTTTTTGAAGACGCAGACTCCAGCTATAGGTATACATATACGAGTACCTTTCGGTTTAAAAAGAATCTTCTTGGGGTTCTTCGAGTTGCACGACTGTAGCGGCATCGGTTGACCTTTTTAAGCCGTGAAGGGGAGATTCGGTTCGCTTGAGTCCCACCCGTGGCAGGGCCCCTGCACCATAACATAATGATGCGGAGTGGTGCTCAACTTCTTAAAAGTCTTTGCCGAGGGACAAGGGTTCGCACTCGTAGGGTAAGTAATTTTTATTTATTTTGTTGTAGTTTTTAAATCTGATGAATATATCCGATGAAAAGTTGTGATCAAGTCGAGTACGAAATGAAAAAATAAGTTAAAAAATCTTTCAAATGAAAATAAATATTGATATTCTTTTATCCTTGATATCTGTGATACTGATCAAACGACAGTGACTATTGAGTATAACAGTCCCTGCACGTGTGGGTCTTCTCATGCAGAGTTCATACATTTATCTACCTCAAACAAAGTATTTCTGTTAATCTCTCACAACAATATGAAGCGATAATTAAAATGACAATTGCTGGAGTAATAACAATTCATTTTCAACTGCAGGAAACTTGTTTTATACGTCAAGTGAATTGTAAACAATGATATAACTCCCGCGCGGCTTTCTTTGACGGTTTCTGTCAGGCTAATTGGCGTAAAGTGGTACCCACACATAATAACCGCGAGCAAAACTCTCACGTGTTTATTGTTTGCTTCATGCATGATGCTCGTTCAGCGCGAACCATTAGGCAATACAATGATATTGTGTGTTTTATAAATCGATAATAACAAGCTATTAGTGCGACATTTGCATGGGAAAACTATTTAATATACGACGGTAGACGTGAAAGTGTCGCATGCAGATATATTTATACCTATAGACATAAGAAGCATGCGACTATTACCAAAAACGAGAATTAAGTTCCTGGTAACTATATGGACATCCGGTATACATATGTGTATTTATTTTGAGCACATGTAACGTAAATGCGTCTTATGAGTACACATACATACGCACGTGTATATTCATATAGTATACAAGGCAAGTGTGGCGCTCCGGTATGAAGAGAGGAGGGGAAACACGAGCCTCGAGTGACCGTTTTATTATCACAGACCTCGCCTCTCTTTGATCTCTGCCGAGCCAACAGCACGGTTTATACTCGCACCTGTCGAATGTTTAAACTCGGTGTTATGCCTCGAAACGGAGTAGGTAAAGTTTTAGTCCGGGCGGCGCGGGGCTTCTAATAGATACGACTGTATGTATACGAGCTCGAATGCAGCGGTCCGAGGTGTTAATATATTTGAAACATGAAAATAAATAGCCTTTCGAGAGTCTTACGACACTCCCGCGTTGCCTTTCGTGAGCCGCAAACGCAAGGAGAGAAATATGATTAGAATTAGATACAATTAATGTCACCGTGAATTATCATACAATTCAATAGAATTTTGAAAACTATAAATGTATGATATAGGTATATATGTAGTCTCGTAATTCAGTATATAATAATCACTTACTCTATACTCACGCAATTAGAGCTTTTGGCCGTATAGGCTATACATTTAACGCTTTATTCCCCTTGTTCGGAAAATTAGCTTTGCAAGTGGAACCAGCGAGAATTAGAGCCTCTCGATCGGTCTGCGATTGGGGAAACAAAGGGACATTCAATGGGTGTCTGTTGTGGTCAGAATTACCACCCTATGAGCTGGGCCGTTTCCCATTTCGATCCTATTTCTTATACTTCGTATACCTGTAACTGCATAAACGAGCCGCACGGGCCCTACGTAAAGGTTGACCACGTTTCGAATACAAAAGATACACAACATCTAGCTATACGAGATAAAGTATCGCTTGACATTGAATGATTATTAAAACGTAGCCAGTTTAATCTGTAGAGCAGAATTCATTTTTATTAACAGATTTCTGTACTTATGAGGAATCTTGAATAGCACAATTAAGAGATCTAAAGGTCTACTAATCCTCAGATAGACCGAGTAGAGTTTTGAACCGAATACTTAATAAACAAACGAAAATCACAAAGATTTCATTTGGTACCATCAAAAAATCAGTTCTAACTTACTGACCGTACTTGGTAAAACAGCTTCCGATAAACATTATACCAACACAGATCACTTACCAATGCCGGCTTATTACCAGCATCAGAATCTTAAAAAGATGCTATACTCAATCCTTACCGATCAGGATACATTTTTTTTCAGATTTTCGTGGATAACGCTGAAATGGTAATATAAAATGATATAAACTGCTTTTATTCGATGATTTATGAAGATGTTTCTAGAATGCGAAATTTACCAAAATCGAAAAAATTTACTTTTTATGCATCGTAAACTCTGGACTATGTATAGCTTACGCTTCACTGACACGAAAAAGCTGCAGGAATAACGCCAAAAAATACATTCCTGTACAAATTATGTCAATAATTGGACGAAGCCACGATCTTTACCCTGGATTTTCTATGCAACGCTTGCGGCCGCACGTTCAGCCAATCAGCAGTGCGCTGCTGAGCTTTATAAATCATCAGAAAATCCATTACTATTTTTGTTTTTTTTTTTAATTTGAAGCGCCCTTGCGAAGCTATTCTTAAAATTCTAAAAACAAAAAATAAAAGAAAATGGTAGGGTAATGTGGGGGAAAATGAGACACCATTTTTGAAACAAAATTCTTTTTTTCTATTCAAAAATGCTTAGTTACGGTTTGTAAAAAAGGATGGGCAGGTTGATCAACCTGGGCAATACGACCACTTAAAAATTAAGTAAGTAAAAAAACATAAATTTTTTTCAAGTTCTTATTATCTGAATTATTTTATTCGAAACTGGAAAAAGTTGACTTTCAGGTAAAATGGGCCACTATTGGAAAAAAAAATTATCTCGAAAATGATGTCCTATTTTGGTCCGGGAATCTACGAAAAATATGGTGTCTCATTTTGCCTTGTATTCCCCTAGATCACGCTCGATAAAGTGTAGTTAGTTGTTGACTCGTTTTCTCGTTTCACGCAGAGTCTGTCTAGATAGATCAACGTTTGGATGAACAACGAATATGAAATTCAAAAATAGTTCATTACGAAAAACTTCAATTGTGCAAAATTAAAGAAATCGGATCTAACTTACCGAACTACGTGGTAAAACAATTTAGTTAATCTTACCAACGCAGGTTTCTTACCGACGTCATGTTATGTGTACTACGTCCAGTTATCCTTATGTAGTTAGTCATTGACTTTTTCACGTAGCATCTACCTATATGAACTGAGTTTTGGACAAAAATCAAGTTCGTCGATCTATATAATATATAATCTGCGATATAAATATATTTCGGCAAGTTCGGCGGCTAGAACATTTCAATAGAAATGTCTGCTTGTACCACGATGACGCAGTTTGTTGAATATTTTTCTAAATTATCCGAATTAAGTGACATCGAAACAAAGAAAACCCTATTAACAGAAATAAAGGAAAAATTAGACAGTCTGCCGGATGATGAGGTGAAAAATATCGCCCAGAATACAAACTACAATATAATATTCGCTGAATTGTTTTCAAACGACAGGTGAGTGAGATGACAGTGCCAATTTTCACATTACTCTTACGTACTTGTGCATATACGCATCTATCGATGAAAAAAAAATCTCAACATGCATAATGATATTTATTCTTTTCTCTATTTCGACAGGGATATAATCGAGCAATTATGCGACGTGTTGGAAACTTTATTAAACACTCTAGAAGGTGGTGAAGTTTATGAAAAATACCACGATGCCATATCAAAGGCATTAAACCTCGACGATCCGTCTATAAAATCGCTAACCCTGAAAGAATTTTTACGAACAACAAATGATCCAGAAAAACTATCAGAAATGCGTAAAGACTTACACGTTCTTGGAGCAATCCTTAAAAGTTTAGGCGACGAGGATCTGACGATTGTACAAATGGCCGGAGTTATTCTTAAAAAAATTGCCAATCATCCATCAGGGCTCAAACTCCTCTGCATGCAGTTTCACAAAGACCTTATTGAACTCATATCTCAAAATAGCATCTCTGCCTTTAGGGTTCTTGAAATAATTGTCGATATTTCAACGGCATCAACAGACGGACTACATGCTTGTGACAAGGCTGGATTTCTCAACTGTCTCTTATTCTTATTGAGGGATAACGAAGTACTTGTACAATTAAATGCCCTAGAGCTTGTAACGAAACTAGCTCTAAACCCTGACGGACTAAAGTACCTAGAAAGGCATGAAGTTTTGGATAAATTGGCGGACAAAATTGCTCAAGCTGGTGACGACCCACTTTCAGCGTTGCTGATACCTGGTTTAATAAAGTTCTTTGGGAATGTTGCTCAGAATAGTCCTAATGAGATATTCTCTAAATATCCAGTTGTTATAGCGTCGTTATTTGAGGTAATCAACGCTGGTGATTTGGCTGTTTTACCTATAGCATTAGACACCTTAGGTCACGTGGGGAAACGAGTCGAGGGTAAATACGCTCTGGAAAGTTTGGGTCAAGCTATGCCTCAGGCTTTGAAAAAGATCGTGGAAATATTGAAGAATATGACATCAGAGATCAAAATTGTAGTTCTTAACAATCTTGCCTTGATTCTTAGAGTCGAACCTTCAGAACAAGACAATCGAATCTTGTCCCTCACTAAATCTTGGTTTGATATGTTGGGGGATGACCCGTTGGATCTTATAGTTGGATTTTGTAAGCAGCCATTTGCCGATATAAGACAAGCTGGGTTGGAAGTTTTGGCCATTGTAGCTTCTCAGAATTGGGGACAAGAGTATATTGCCAATGCTCCAGGATTGGTTGAGTTCTTACTCGATAGGAACATTGAGAGCTTCAAAGAGTGCAAGGAGGTAAAATTCAGTGTTGTTCAAAATTTGAGGAACGCAGGACAGGATATTTTTGACCCAAATACCAAAGAAAGGTTTTCAATGTTTGTTAATCAAGGACCTATGTACGTTGAAACAACTACGGAAGTCGCAACGGAAGGAGCTTTTTAGAGATTCTTCTTACGTTTTTTTGTTTATTTTTTTTATTGGAAAGTCCTTGTTCTTTATACTTGATACTAAGACTACAAATGATTGTGATTTTGTGCAATAATCACAATGTACAATCACTATGCGAACTTAAGCCTTAAAAATATGTTGGATATTTCAACTGTAGTAATCACCGATTATGGTTGATTTCGTGATAATTATATATGTTTGTATATTGTTACTTGTACAATTTTTTAATTGAAATAATAATAGTAATCATATAAGATAATCGCGTTGTCAATTAATACTCAAAAACATAGTTCAGTTATTTAATATTCCTATAATCTTATTAGTAACAGGGTATCTAATTATTTCTATTGTATAATTTAATACTCCAGTAAACGATACTACAATATGCTGATCACAACTTCTTTAAATAACAAAATTCCAAAGCGGATTTGGTTCAAAATTCCCGCCAACTCCGGCTCAACGCGATTGGGCATCGTCGTTTCTCTTAAGCTCGAAGGTAATGTTTATTGAAAAATTATTAACCGATCGTTGAAATAATTATAAGATTAAATTGAAATTCGAATTTGAATTATATGTTTATTCTCCTTGCTGCAAAGTTCAACAACAATCTTTGCTCATTGACTGTCTGAATTTACTGATCGAAATAGCATTGCCATATATCGATAGATTCACACACCATAGATATACTACAATGTATTCCGGTCGGTCAGTTCAGACACTGTTTAGTCTCCAAGCTCACTGAAGCTCACTTGCCCGGCTTACAGGGAAATTCTTTTTTTTGATTCTTCAGTCACCGATATGGTCTATTGCCATTGTATAAATTCACAAACCACCTTGGCTCACTATCCTGGCTACTTTCCGCAAGGATCTAAGCCTTCTATTCAAATATAATAATAATAATTCACAAACCAATATAAAACAAAGATATATCTATACATATTACTATATCCTGACGATTATTATTTTTCTTGAAAAGTAGTACTCATCAAAGTTAAATTGTTTAAATGGCCTTAACCGAAAATAAAAATATTGGGCATACAAAAGAGAGTCAAGAAGTTTCCAAAAATAGAGAATTGAAACAAATGTTGGATATGCGGGAAATGAAGGGACTTTTCCTGATAATTTTCATAAAAGTTACGCTGGGGAGATTATACCGCAGCGCATAAAAAAGTGTACAGCTTATGTCTGTTCGATGCGGACCGCGAAACTATTACTACTTCGTCGTATTCGTGGTATTTACTGCTCCCTGGTTGAAACTATCTGAAATTGGCGAGTGTCACTCGCGATGTTCGGTCTCATCACGACTTCGTGGGTCTCATTTTAATGTCTTGCATTTGACGGCAGCGCGCAAAGTGCAATCGAAAATCGAATAAGCAAACTGCAGTTGACGCACGGATCATTGTATTTGGAAAAAAATAAAAAATGAGTGACACCTTAGTACATCGCGTTAGATCAAATTTAAAAGCACAGTCTTATATCGTCAATGATTCTTGGCTGAAAGAATGCATTGAGTATTACACCTCGGAGAACGTAGACGTAGGTTATGTTTACATTCTTACTTGCTTTCGACAGTGTTATTATCATGAATGGGAATGATCAATCAATCGCCTCTCACCGTGATAAAAATTTTCCTCAATTAATCCTCCTTCATTAAAATCTAATTTAGATTTGTGGCAATTATTACTTTGCTGTAAATGATCGTGTTTTATTTCTCAGGCAAGTCTTAGCGCCATACAAGCTTTTGTCACCTCGCAATGGCTCCTGAGTGATTTACGTGAAATAAATAACGAGAAAGGTTGTTTACCTCCGAATTTGACTAGACACAAACATATCGTACTCCCAGGAAAATACATAATACAGGTTCAACTAAAAATTTATAGTAATTACCAATCATCAATTATCAAACATTATAAATGGAGTAAAAATTTCATTTGTCGCTTTGCTTGTTCAAGGTCGATAAGATGTATGATATATCACAGTCAAAGTACAGCCAAATACAAAAGATACGCAACGTTTCAGAGGTCAATGTTAAAGCAACTGCAATCGAAGCCCCAGCTTGGGAACCGAAAGGAAAGAGAATGGTACAAATGTACCTAACTGACGGAGTTCAAGATTTTACAGCGATTGAGTACAGGCCAATCAAGACTCTAAAGGCGATGATTATATCTGATCTCCTTATCCACTACGCCTATTTTTTTGATTATTCAGATTTCAGATAATTGTTCTTTTCTTTTCGTACGTATAACAGGATACTTTACTACCAGGATTCAAACTGATGATAATCGGTCCTGTGATCTGTAGAAAAGGAGTAATTATGCTTAAAGAAGAAAACTACAAGGAGATTGGGGGCGAAGTTGACTCGTTACTAAAAGTAAACGCATTAGAAAATGTGCTGGCAAGAGCTTTGTAAGAAGTATTTTATTCACAGTTAACAATCCCTTGAACACCAGATTGAAATTGGTTGATTCATTGATGGACACAAAATTTCACCCATTATCTCAAAAAGAAGACTTCAAGGCTCAAAATGTTCACAAAATCGTATTAAATTAGATTCTGTTCTTTTACAGAGGCATGAAGGAGAATGAGAATCCATACGGCGATGACAATGTGAAAAGTAACTCTGAGCAATCTGACAATGCATTTCCAGATGACGAGTTTGACATAGATCTAGATGAGATAACACAGATTGAACGATTGAGTATGGAAGGTAGAGATTTGCCGGTCGATCGAACCTCCAATACTGATATTACCAACCAACCAAATTCGAGAATTGATCGAATACACACAAACAATACTAGTCACAAGACAGGGACAAACGACTGCAACAAGCCTTTGAAAGAAATGGGGACTAACGTTCAAAAAAAGTTACAAGTTCAAATTATCGACGATTTTGACGACCCCTACGACGATTTCTTGGGCTCAAACAACGACAATATAAGTCTAGTTCATGATCAGAAAAAAATATGTGGAAATGAATCGAAAATTGTATCAAGGACACAATTAAAGCCAATCATTTCTTTGCCGAGTAGTAATCAATTTCAAGATAACGGTGTTGATAAGTTTCAAAATCGTGGAATGGAAGATATTCAAAGCAAAAATGGGATTGATTACAGAAACCCATCAAATCTACCGAGTACTAGTACTGCGTCTAGTCTGGTCTTTGACGCAGATGATTGCTTCGACATTAAGGACTTTGAAGAGGAACTGAACGAACAGACTTTAAGAAAAAATAATCCAGTTAATGTTAGAACAGATAGTGCGACGGCGAATAATATCTCAAAAGTTTTACCCAACGTAGCCACAAATGTGGAAAAAATATTTGATTCGAAAAAGACATCCTCGTTGAGTTTGAAAACTTGTAGTCCTGGGGGAAAGAGTCAGACTTCGTCTGTTGGTAAAAGATCTGCGGTAATATTGAAGAAAGAAAAATCTTATGTTGATATTTATTGATAAATATACATTTTTTATTTTTGTAATCATTTCTTAACATTTATTGATTTTTCTTCATTTTTTGTGTTTCAGGATATGCTGTCGCCCTTAGGTAGTTCTCCGAAAATAATTTGCCGTGAAACAAAACCGCAGTTGAATGAAAAAAATCGTTCAATAACAGAATTCACTAAAAAAATTATTCCCAAAGAAGATATGCCACCGAAAATTTGTGAATTTATATGCGACGTTGTGGGTGTACCTGTGACAGAATCTGGAACTTATAAAACAGTTAGAGGGAGGGTTATTCAAATTGGAAAATTGATGAAAAAAGACAAAAATTGGGACCTGAAAGCAACTATAACTGACGGCACTGCTAGTCTTGAAATAATGTTCGCGCCTCAGGTCTATACATGACTCAAACATTAATAAATACAATATAAATCGAAAAAAAAATTGTTAGAAATTGTTAGGCTAGCTGCACTGTGGAATTAATTAATTAAGCTGTATTATGCTGTTACAGGTTCTGGAGGAATTGATAGGATTCACAGTGCCACAGTTTCTGGAGAAGAAAAAAGTTAGGAAGAGTAATCCTCATATGGAGGAATATTTGAGAGAGGTATACGATTTTTGGCTGTATATCTTAGAGAGTGGTGTTCTTTCATTCAAATACTTATGAAATCTACAGTTCGGTTATAAGAACGGTTTTTATATTTTACACAGGGTTTCCGGAATGCAGAGATTAGAGTACAGAGAATGGATGCTTTGATGGAACTGGAATTATCCGCTGAAAACGAAATACCGAAAGTTGTGAATACTCAAGAACTTACACAGGAACAAAAACAACTTATAGATAAAAGAATGAAAATGTTGGCTATCTAACATATTTGTATAATACAAACCCGTTATTTTTTATGTCATGAATTTATTAACTGTTTTATTTCCAAGAACCGAATCAATATGTTATTTTGCAATTATAATCAAAAACTGTCGTAATTTCTCTCTCACGAACAGATAAATCGACGAAACCGCAAAACGTTCCTATCGGCCAGTTTTTTTAATCTTTAATACTTGTACAATACATACATGCATACATAGGCCTAGGTAGACAACCAAATAAACAGTTTTAAATGATTTTCAAAATACAGTTGATTGAGTTAGTTAATAAATTACAATTATTGATTGAATAATTAAATATGAATTAACAGGCACTTAATTTCAGTGTCTCCAAAAATGTGGAGTACTTATAAGTTCTATCCGGGGTCTGTAGAATGAATTTTGAACGAGCAAACTATTTTCGACAAACTATTACACCCACATACCTACATTGAGTTAAATTTTTAAATCACTCGTAAACCTTGACCAAAATCGTATCAGGGATTTGGGAAGAGTAAGAGAAAATTTGAAGAACAAGTATACGGCTGTACCCATACTAGAATGTGTCGAAAATAAACTTGTTTTGTTCGTTTCTTCATTGCTGATATTTCAAATGATAGATTGTTATGTGAAGTAGCTTTTTCTATAAAACGGAGAAGCTCAAGTTTAAGTGCCCACTCGAACGGAATTTCTAGTTTCCATATATAATTAATGCAGAAGATGAAAAATATTTTTACTAAAAGAAATTGTATTTTGAATAATAATGAGGATATCGAGTTCGTTTTAGGCTCATTTTGAAGGGAAAGTATTGGCGTATTTATAAGAAATTAATGGGCTTCAAGACAAAGCTTCAAATGCCTTTGTTACCCCAGTTACGCCTGGAACCCAACTGGGTGGCGCTGACGGCCGTATACGTTAAAAAAAGAACACACATGCTAGTTAAGCGTGCTTAGCATGTAACGTGACAGACCTATTTGCAAGGTTATTGGCATGGTTTGAAATTTTATTGCGGTACAAGTCAAGCGATTTCAGCAAGATTACTATAGTATCGCGTTTTATTGTAAGCTGCATATTTAATTATAACATTTTTCCTACATAATGAACTGTATCCATTTTTCCAAGAAACACGTTTTTCAGTTATTTGAAAAAATGGAACACAAATTTTCAACTTTCATAAATAATCCGAGGCCTGGATACCGGGCAGTAACACGTGTTGCCTATCGCCTACAGAGTAGGCGTTGCCTGACGCCAGATTGGAACAAAAATAAATCTTTTGTATCTAAAACACTATTAGTCCCGAATTGTCACCAAAATTTTTCTATTTTATTTTCATGAAATCTTTACATGAGCGAAGATAACAGAATAATTATAATAGACGGCTTTAAGTTACGAAATCTCTATACTCTGAGTATAGTTATTTCGGAACAGAGCAAATAAATTTCAAACATACCTACATTGAAAAAAGACTGAAAGACATTTTATAGTTATTAGTTTACAGATGTGCTTATGTGAATTGTTAGCTGCAGCAGTACGTACCACACGTCTAACGAGCAACTGATTCATGTTATACATACATATAAGGCAAGAAGCGAAATGGCTGTTTGTTTACAAACATACAAGCTATTCACCCGGTGATAAATTATTGTAATGAAACTGATCTTTCAATTTACTTAGCAAGAAGTTACAGAGGCTTGATTAAATCGTATAGAAGATCGTGAGATTTACATCTAAAAATGTATATGCAGGGCCCAAATTTTTGTTTTTATAGGATATGTGTGACTATAGGTACAGCAAATTTATTATCCTTGAAAAATGCGAAATTTACCAATTTTCGCAAAGTTCTCACAGCCGCAATTTTGAAACCGGAAATGGTATGTAATACATACATACATATGTAACTATTTTCTTGTAATAACTTCAGCTGTATTGGTCGAGCGTTTTGTCCGGAATTGTGAATACAAATAGCAAATATACATATGCGTACATCCATGCTCTTGATTTTTGAATACTGGAAAACTTCTTTTTAGTGGACGCGATTACTGCACATAGTCGCCGTCACTTGGTCCTATCCTTGTCCTATTCATCTTTCAGAATTTACTAATCTTAATGCGTGTGTGGAAATTCCTTGAACTCACAATACTAAACGCGTATGATAAGTGACAAGCTTCACAAGTCTCAGCAATCTTCTAATGATTTACCTGGACTTCCGATATTATTATTAATTTCTTATAATTCGGTTTAATTACCAATAAATTATTCTTGAGCAATAAAATCAGAAAAATTTCCCTAAAATCTTGAAATTTTCATTTTCTTCGACAAAGTTGAGCTTTAAAGCGAGACAAACTCTCTTCATGCATATCTTTATAAAAATCATTCCATATGGCAATAATGTTAATCAAATAATTGCAAATAATCGATAACATAAGGGGATAGAAAAGATTGATACAAACGTATACTTACACCCTGTAGATTAGGCTATGCACCAAGACGCCGCAGTATGAAGGTACAGGGATCAACCAACCCTGCACCTTTGTCCACAGGTGGTGGTTTCTTGTTCCCTACACCAAACTCCGCATATTTCATCAGGGGCCTTCCCCCCTCTGTCCCTGGTTCTTAGTTATATGAGAATTTCGAAAGGAACGATTGTTTATTTTTCTCCATAAAGCTATCCGCGACGATGGGGGACCATAGTTAAAACACGACACCGTATTTGGGGAAAAAAAAAGATCTTCACGTCTTAGAAGATTCTAAATAAAAATACAATGGCTCCTCCTTTACACCTTCGCATGGCTTGGCTTGATATTTGATACGCAACGTCTCGGTCCACGACCCATGTAAATTCCGCAGACACACCTCAGAGAATTATGAATTCTGTGTAAGTATCTCCTTTATACTTACGTGTAACAATGGAGTGGATGTTCTGTGATAAAGTTATTAAGATTTTGATCTAATATTTGATCTATCTAGATGCAAAAAATATTTCCTCTCCGATGACGCTGAGTAGAGTCGCGGTATTATAGAATTCACAGTTCTTCATATTTTGGTAGCTGTTGGTTGAGAAGCTGTACAGGGGGTGAACGGTTGGATGTTTGGCCATGCCTAAGCCCTGACTGGTGAAAGAATGAGAAACAAAGGGAATAATAGAGGATTTTTCATTTATTGTACGACTGCACTCTGTGAATGCGCCACACCTTGGATTACGCAAAGGGGTTTTGAACCTGAAAGGACATTCAATGTGCTGTAACGCTGGACAATCACACCTCGATTCAACATCAAGTTTGTCGTCCGTTTGAATAGTAAAAAAATAAAAAATAAAAAAGGAAACAAAAAGAGAAGAAAAACAAATAAAAAAAAAATAGTAATCGTCGCGCTTTCATCCCACGCCCTCGATACATGGACTCCCAATTTTTTTTCTTAGTAATCACAGCAATACACGGTATACCTATAATAGCAAGAGAACAAATTTAAGGAATAAAAATACAAATGATATAATATTCAATATATAAATTTATTATTATACAAAAGTCTTCTCTTTTTAAAAAGTATATAAAACGATAAAATTATTGTGATTAGGGAAGTACACAGGTTAGTCCGTTACACAATCTAGAAAGTCTTACCAAATTGAACATATAATAGCGCGAAAAAATATATATATCACAATAGATTCTGTACTATGTTGGCGTTATTAGAGGGCTTGTATGATTCACGAACCCAACGATGCACCTTTCCAATTAAGTTAGGTATCAATTATTATTATTATTATTATTATTATTATTATTATTATTGGTATGATTAATATTATTATTATCATTATTATTAATATTGTTATTATTATTATTTATTAAATTCACAGGGAAATTCGACAATTCACACGGTTTACTTTAATATTGTTATTATTATTATTATTATTATCATCATTATTATCATTTATGTTATGATTATTGTTAGTTAGATATTAAACCTAAATATACATATCATATGATAGTTTTATTTATAGCTGCCGTTATAAAAATGTGTGTGATATATAACTTAGAAGTTATAAATATATTTATACGTGTATAAATATATGGTATATATATGTATGTATGTATGTATATGTATACGTATGTGTATACCTATAGGTATAAGAAACTTAAAATTAAGCAAATGTAAAAATACATATATGTTTTGTATTAAATTATTTACAGTCTTTTTGATGTATAATAACGTGTATACATATCTCCTTCCGACAGAAATCAGTCAGTTAGTCAGTCTGGTTTACAACTATCTAATCGATGTTTGTCTCGATACTGAACTGCTTCTTCCATGTCCCTTTACACTATATTCTATTACGATAACCGCGTCAACTGTCAGTTTAATGTTTACACACATGTCATGGTGAAGGAATTCTAAACTAGAGGTTAGATTCTTCACACGTCACTCCTGTATTTACCCTTTTTAACTCTCTGGCTTTTCCCTCCTCTCGTACAGCAGCAGCTGCTAACTTAATTTTTTATTTATTTATTTATTTATTTATTTCTCACTTACTACTGTTATTATTTTACTTTTTCTTTTCGCTGTGACTTGAAGATAGTCAGTGAGTACAGTTTTTAATTTTTTATTCACTTTTTTTTTTATTCAATTGAAAAAAAATTTTCTTCTTGTGTCGAAATAAAAACCCGGAAAAAAAAAACAAAAATTATTACTTGCTTGTTTTCTATTAAACAAAAATAAAGAAACAATTCAAAATGTCGCGTGAAGACCGACTCCCAATTTTTCCGACTCGAGGTGCTTTGGTGATGTTGAAATCTCGTATGTCAGCAGCAACCAAAGGCTACGTATTATTAAAGCGAAAGGTTGACGCTTTGCAATTTCGTTTACGTGCAATTTTATCTAATTTAATATCGTCAAAAATAGCGATGGGAGAAGCGGTTAAAGAGGCAGCGATTTCCGTAGCGGAAATGCGATTCGTAACGGGTGAAATGATCAGTCCTGTTATAATTGAAAGTGTTAGTAAAGCTCGTACGAGAATTCGTTCAAGAGAGGATAACATAGCCGGTATAAAAATCACAGTATTTCAAAGCTATCAGGACGGAAGTGACGACTATGAATTAGCCGGTTTATCGAGGGGTGGTCAACAGCTGTCTAAAGTTAAACTGAAGTTTTTAAATCTCATAAATATCGTCGTCCAGCTCGCATCGCTCCAAACAAGCTTTGTTAACTTGGACGAAGCTCTGAAAGTAACTAACACGCGAGTCGCAGCAATTGAACACGTAGTGCTTCCAAGACTTCGGAATACTTCGAGTTATATTGAATCAGAACTCGATGAATTTGATCGTGAGGATTTTTACAGAATAAAAAAACTGAAGGAGAAGAAAAAAAATAACCGTGAAACAGAGCCAGACAAGATCCTTGTTTCATCACAAATAGTTGTAAATACTAAAAGCTGCACTTGCCACAAGTGAAAAATCATTTTGTTTTTTCTGTCTCAACTTTAACCTTTCAACTAAGAAAATAAAATTAAAAAAATACAATATGCAACAAGATGTACCAAATATCACCAATACACTCAGCATAAATTAAATTCCGGACATATATATATGAATCAATAAATATTGCATCGTGGCATTATGTATCTCTACATCTATCATATACAAGCCATATACCTACGCATTACTAAAATGTGTATGTATGAAAGTCATAGAAATATAATCTAATAACGAAATAAACGAAACGAACAAGAAAAAAAAATTTATAAAAACTATAGAGTCTAATTGGCCCTTTCAGGACGGAGAGGAAGGGATCCTCCAGTCGAGTAACTTTCATAAAATTACACTTTTCGATCGATCATCACGAATCTGTATTCAAAATTATACGAAATTCAAAATAACGTATTCACGGTGGCGGTCAAAATTGATACTGATCCAATGTAGTTTCGAAATAGAATGTAAATCTTTCGATTTTTCTTTACTTCCATCTTGTATACGTATAATATTATGAAAATCGAACATTCTCTCGATTTTAAATACATCATTTCTTCAATATATTTATCCAAATTAAAATAAAATAAAATAACGGCACCAAGAACTTCCGGTAGATCGGAAATTGACCAAAACTGATTGGACAGTCGCAAACGAAAAAAAAAGAAAAAAAAAAAAATTTTAATAATAATAAAATAACGAATTATAATAATCATGTACAATACATATAAACTATTGCCATCCTGAAAGGGTTATTTAAACCTGCGTTTCGCTTCCACTGTGATGTTTTCTGTGTTTACGATGTTTCTTGTGTCCCCTATGCGGCGGTATCTGACCATGCGTAACAATCGGTGGTCTTAGAAGCGGATGCTGTGGTGCCAAATGGTTAAGATGATGTGTCTGATGTGGAGTTGGACTTGTTGACCCCGTGCTATAGCATCTTACAACTGTAGGAACGGATACACCTTGTGGGTGACATTTATGAGGAGGTTGTTTGCACGGGGGTAAACGTCGCCAAATGTTGACAACATTTGGCCACCATATCCATCCCGCTGCCATAACACCAGCTGCCAAAGAAACCACCGAACGTAATATGAAGAATTGAAGAATCGGTTTAGACGGGGGTTTTGGTGCCGTTGAAGGCTCAGGTGCTCTGAGCCAAGAATCTCGACTCCACCATTCGTAGAAAGTTATCGAAGTTGTTGATATTGCTACCAGAGCATAAAGACCGGCAAATACACCGACCCTAGTTAATACGATTTTTTGTTTTGCATGAGACTCGATTGCAGGAATTTTGCTAAGAATATTACGCTGCTGTCTGTTTCCCGCTGCGGTACAATTCGGTGGGTTAAGAGGGTTCAGCGGATTCGTTACTGGGGATTGTATCACCGATTTACGGGGCAGTAGAAGCGTTGTTGTTCCCACCAGCAAGAATAAGAGACCAAAAATTAAGTAGACAAACTGAGGTGCTAAAACGAGGACCAAAAGTGATCTCGTACTTTGTTGACCGACGAAGCAGCTACCTGTGAACAGAAAGTAAAAAAAATAATAAAGTATGTATGAAAAACGTTTAGAATAAATAAAGGAAAAACCTTATTCGCACATTCTATCCTATACATATATATGTATATATGTATATACTGAAGTTATAAACAGCGCGAACTAACTGCAGCCTTGAGAAGAATGAGCTCCAGCTCCAACTCAGAGGCGCTTGTCGGTTGTAAAAAGCTCCTTCGCGGCATGCCGCCTGTATCCTTGTATATACGACACATTTTTATCGGGGCGGGGTAGTACACGAGGACAATCAGTGATCATGACAAAAACTGAAATAGCTTGCTTTCCCCCTCGCGTAAACGGACAAAGCGACGGCACGAACCCTACCTACGCCCTTCGGCGAAAGCTATCGGACCTCCTTCCCTTTTCTTACACGCAAAAACTAGTCCTTCGATGTTACGCGTGTTCGCGTGGCACGCGTCATCCAGCTTATAACTTACGCAGGTTGCATTTTTCCAGGCGCAATTCAGAATTTAAAGAATTTTATTCATCAAAGTCTGTCCATATTGAAAGTGAGTCCGAGTTTGGTGTCAATTTCGTTTTAGTTCCTTCTTTTATCATTTTATTAATTCCTTGCTATTTCCTTTCGCCACATCTTTAACACTTTGAGTGTTCAACATATCTACTTTTTGTTTTTATTTTTATATACCCAACGCGGGACGACGCTAAATGTCTGATAAGAGGCGTCGCGTCGTCGTTCAACGATGCACGAGCCCGATAAATCGCACGGAGCGGCGGGACCGCGTTTATCTTGGAAAGGAATCTTCCCCACGTATACCTATACGTACCTGTACCTGTACCTTACAGGTACAGGTATAAGTATCTACATACCTGGTGCACCGACGAGTAACGATAGGTGGTTAAAAAAAAAAGGTTAAGCCACGTGTATAATATATCTAAATTGGTCCCCATGAATAGGAAATAGTTTCTTTAAAAAAACACACACACGGTAATACATACACAACGAAATACTTGCGATCCATTCCGCTGTTATGTCTAATAGACAGAATATAGTTCTTAAAAGATGATAATTTGAGAAGATACATCAATAATAATTTCTCCAATTTTAATAAAACCAAAATTGTTATGCCACCTATACCGAAAAAATGTAAAACGTGGCATTACAGTATATCCCAGTCCGTTCACTCCTATACATTCCTGATAAAGACGCGAGCACCACAATCGTGCTCTTGAGAATATCAAGGATTTTTTAAAACCTGATATATTTGCACGGCACTGCAAAGAACGGAGCTAGGATACTGCAGAACGCTACATTCAATGCAAATAAATGTAACCAAAGACCCGCTCTACAACTTGTCACTGTCTTCCGCGAGGAGACCGCAGCAGTAGCCCAAGAAACCAAGACTCTGACTCACGAGGATCTCTTTGCAAGGAAGTCTACCGGGTGGTCCTTGCCGGGAATTTTAAACAATACAAACGCAATAATGACCACCTGCACTTCTATAAATATAAATATAGCGATGGATTTTTCGCATACCTATTTCTTCTTTATGCGGACACCTCAGCGATCAATTTTACTAATTTTTTATCAAGATGTGTATGTTTGTTCTGTTTTTTTTTTTTTATTGATGACATCCGAAATTGAAATGATTAGGTATCTGGGATCAAGACGTATGTAATTCCGTACAGCAATCCATCTATTCCGTAAACGTGAATGATGACTTTTCATAGACAATCATTCGTCACATTAAAATGATCGGGATGAATAAAAAACACTTAGATTAGACACTGTGTGAATTTTTTTTGTTTCTTGTTTTTGAGAGAATTCATAGTTGCACGAGAAAATTTAAATTTTGTAAATGAATTATAAGACATGGATAACTTTCAATATAAATTTAATGAAACATACGAAGAGGCTCGCAATATAATCGTGAAAATTCCTTTCATCCAATTAACCCGAAATCGTTGATCGCGAGTCTGACTATTCGGTTTAGTATCACTAGACCGTGACTCGCTATAGGTATAGGTACACATAGGATATACAGTCGTGCAGTTCGATCTTCAGGAACATCGTGGAGACTGTTGCACGGCTACCTATGCAAATTCCCTTTCGGACTACAGCAGCTCCACTGCTGTTCCTGCATCCCAGACTTTTTAAAGTTATCGCCCGCGGTTCGGTACAAAGAATGGAATGGAATGAAAAAAAATAAATAAATAAATAAATAAAGAGAGAAAATCGACACTATACGGTGCAGTTGCAGTTGTACCGCAAGCAAGTGTGTAGGTGCGTATATGAAAATACGAAATTCGATACTCGAGGCGAAATGAACTGTACCTATACATATATACACTATTCATGTCTTCATATCTACAGTATGAAGTGTTTTATCTATACCTATCGGACGTCAACACACTATGCATTATCATATCAGCGGATATATCCACGACTGATACCCTACGTCGACAGTTGATATAATGTCGAGGCCTTTCAATCTCGATCGCTATTATATAGAAAGGTGGGAAGGGGAACAGCCCGTCCCTACCATATTCCATATCCCAATTCCCAAGGCTTATTATCTTATCAGTAACGTATTTCTCATTGCTCAGGTATAGGTGTAGCATTGAGTTTATAAAGAGAAATGATGTACAAGATTGTCCTGTTTGAACCGAATAACATAAAATTGAAAAATTATTATTTATACACAAACACAGCTCTATTATATACGTATATACGTATATACGTATATACGTATACATATACATATTATACCTATATGAATATAAAATCAATGCGAATAACCAAATTAAAAGACGTGCCGCTGCTGCTAAGGTTGATGTTGGTCCAATAAAATCAAGTTGAATAAATAAAAGTTCAAAGGAATTCTTGCTGCTGCTACTGCTGCTGTTGCTGCTGCGAGCAGGAGTTACAGCTGGCCACGTGTTGTGTAGAGACCTCCGGCGACCGGGGAACCGCGACGCCCGCCACTTATCCAAAAGTTTTATAGCATACATAGAATCCCAATGATGTTTGTCGTAAAATATATGTATGTGTGGTGGTAAAATAAGAAAAGGTAAATTTTAGATATTTAATTACTTATAGATTTTCTTGTTATAATTTTGACCGGAAAATAAGTTATAGAAAAAAAACAAAATAAAAAAAACTGCTACATACTTTTTTTTATCAAATATATTCTGTCTCTCGAACTAAAAATATATTTATCGTCCTACATAACCATATCTATATACATATACACATATATTATATATACGCATTTGCTACCTACGCAGCAAAATCTGCAATATGGTTATAAACAAGAGATCGAGTTGAAACGCGAACTACACCGCAGCTCAGAAGTAGGGTTCGAGCTCGCAGCTGGGGTTTTATCATCTTTATTTTCTTCCCTCGGTGCTTTGTAGGTGGGGTTAGGTAGTTCGTGCTGCAGCGAGTCTCAAGGAACGTATCGTAGTGGTATATATAACGTGTTTTGTTGTTTATTTTACCGCTGGACCTTCTCGGTTCTACAACCACAACTCGCTCGTATTTCTTTACTGATAATTCCCACCGCTGTCGTTGTAGTTATTGCTGGAGTAGGTACGTACGGTACGCGGTATTGGTATGTTATTATACCTATATAGTATCTACAGGTACGCGGTCTTATCCCTATTATTTATACACATTCAATGTACGCGATAAACAAAAATAAAATCACATAAAAATACAAATTTTATATTTAACTACGAGAATTTAAAATATTCGTGATATACCTTCGTTATTATTTTTTCATTTTTTATTTCTAGCATAAGCAAAGTAAAATATTACGTTTAAATTCGAAAAATGACTCACCAGTTAACTCGTCTGCGTCGACGTCCCTCGTAATGAGAACGGCGATTGTATGGACTGCGGGTAGGCCCCATGAGGCGACGGTTCCGAGGGTTGAGCACCCTTGTTGTAGTCCAAAACCGTCTTCCCTGTTTACATGATTTCCTTGCGTAGTGGAAGATCTCGTCCATTTCCTAGTGGCTATGCACCACCATCCGCAGACCACTACCCACCTGTCGATAATAAATAAAAGAAATTTCATTCAGAAATTAATCGGTATTGTACAATAAAATCGGCGCACGCGAAAAACCGGAAATGGAATTTAAGTTACCGGAGGCTACTGTCCCACTCCCCTTTACGTCGGTTGCAAAACCTTCTTAGTTTGAGATCAAAGAGAACCGCGTGCGGTTCTCTTTATAGCTCGACTGCAATAATCATCTTTCTACACTTTGGCGGTGTTGTACATACATATATGTGTAGTAATATACGGTGGTGGTTGATCGTGGTTTATTTTATTATCATTTATCATTATTATTATTATTTTTTATACATTTATTGAACAGATTTTGGGCACATTCATTTTACCGATCACATAGATGTTCAATTTTTATACTTTCCTTCTTACGTAAAATCAAAAATACTTGTTGCAAAATCCAACCTCTGCAAGATAATTTTTAATACTGCCTCATCGATATCAACTATCTTGGATATCCGGTTTCGAAAAACCTAGTCTGTTGGAAAAAGTAACGAGTATCTCTCGGCGAGCAGTTAAATCCTTGAATATAAAAATAGTCAAAAGTTGCCGTTGAGCAGCAATTTCATCATCGACGAGGCAGTACTGAAAATTATCGCATAGGCTACAGTCTTCGAAATAACTAATTTTTCTTTTTCTAAAATAATGTTTTCACTATGAACGAGGAACTAGTTATCTCAAAATCGAGTTTTATTAGTGGACTTATTAAAATCGATACATAAAATATGTTAGGTAGGTATATAAAAAAAAAAAGATGAAAGATTTCGCCGCTGTAGGATATTAATCTATACCCACTACACCGAATATTGGTACGAAAGTTGTTGTATTCTAGTAAAGCGTTAATTAAATATGATCGATCACCGATGGTTAGTTGCAGAGATATATATGTACCTATATATGTATACAGGTGTGATTAATGTGGACACGTATATGTACCTATATATCGCATGTTCAAATCGTAAATCACCAGGGGCAGATGGGAGATAAACATATCTATACACGAAGGGGCATACATAGATTGGAAGACGACGACAAGACATCGCGCGAATACATGTAACACAATTCGACCGCACGCACGGATAACGATGCCTTAACAAAACCATTCAACGACAGACAAGCTGCTGTCTGTTGCAAAGGACTTTCACATTCCGTCAATTTCATCGATGAAATAAAAAGCAGGTTTGTGGAATCGACATTTTATGTGAAATTCTTTGACTTTTCCAGGTTCTCCATGATAAAAATTTTGCATTTTGCATAGCGGAAAATTTCTTCAGGAAAAAAGCCTTACGATTTAATGTCAGTGTTACCTATTTTTATTTCCTTCATTCTTTGAAAAGGTATACCGCGGTGCACCTGTGCCATAAGTTTGGCATTTCAGCCACACTGAATACATGAAGACCGAGTATAAAACTCGTTCGTTATTTTACTTGGTGTTTTAACAAGACTGCAGAGCTTAAAAAACTACTAACCATTAGTTCGGGTTCCATGAAGGAAGAAAGGATGGGGCCCGAGTGGTCAGCCACACTTGTTAGCTGGAAGAAGAAGAAGAAGAAGAAGAAGAAGAAGAAGCGTGTGCCTCGAGAGGAGGAGAGGTATGGTTTTCCTTACGTAGATACCCCGAGATACTTGAACCTTATACACTCACAATTATACCATCAGCTAATAAGAGTAGTGCGTGTAACATACCACAATATGTTGAAAATTGGAAGCTGGGTATATAACTACGTGAGTTTTTGCGCCCAGTAAAGATAAGAAAAAAAAAAACAGGAAAAAGCAAAAAGCAAAAAGAAGAAGATTATGATGAAAAGGAAAAAGGCTTCGTTTCGACTTTAGACTTTGATCTTGGAACACGAATGGAACCAAAACATGAGAGCTTGTTACCGACGCACGAGTCTCTAAAAAGTCTTTACTTTGGACTTTTCACCGTTGTGAAACGTACGTTGCGTGTCGAAAACAGGTTTTCGTTCAGCTACCTGTGTCTAGGAAGCCATTATTCGGCCCAGACTTATTTAAGGGGGTCTTGACTCGGCCATACCCGGCCGCTTTCTCTCTCTCTCTTTCTTTCGCTTTCTTTCTCTCTCTCTCTCTCTAACACTCCATGACCAAGCCCATAGCGGAGTCTGCGATGATAAATGAAGGACCAAAAATCGAGATAATTTTAGGTTTTTTCTTAGTTCTACCTACAGCTGTATATACCAGCCACATATTTCAACCGTATAATCACTATCGTTTTACTGAGAGACACCTTCATGGTGAAATATCGGTTTTCAAGTTTGAATTTAGTATTGTTTATAAATTGATCCGATAAATTATAGCCACTTTGGTCGTGCCTCGTCCCCTGCCACGAATCCCACCTTAAAATATAACTTCAACGATTCTCAAAAACTTCAAGGAAAGAGCCTGATGTTAATTTGTCACCACCAAAGAGCAACTGTAGTGACAGACATATATTTATATATATATATATATATATATATATATATAGATTTTCGTTAAAACTTATCACCCCGCGATCTTTCCAGACTTGTGTCCTTCGAACGATGATATTCTTGTGACATGTTATACGTCGTACGACGTATGTTATACCTGAAGGAGGTAGCTTTGATCTTTGCGATCAACAGCGGTCCCGTACCTACTCTGTTCCAGTCGACACTCAACTTCTTTTGATCTTTGCAGTTTCAGGCTTCTTTCTATCGTCAACGAGTTACCTACCTAATGAACGTTGTTCCTCCATACCTCACCGGGAGAGAACAGCTTGTTAACACTACCATAAAACAAACTAATGACGTTTACCACGGTGATGCAGAGCTCGCCCGTGCAGCCTGTTGCAGTAGACTACTTCTTCGTGGTAGGTATAATGTACATACCTTACATACAACGGATTTTACTCACGATCAAAGTATATGGTACACTTCTTCTTTTTATTCTTTTATACATTTTTTATTTTTTCATATTATATGATACCGCTACAGTAGTTGTGTCACGTGCCACTGGTGTAGTTCGCACCATAAAATTTACACTGCAGGTGATAAAACTTATTCATATCAATTTAATAATATAGGGTGGTTTTACACACCACATGGAAAACACTGAAATAAAATTTTTTCGAAAGTATATACGTATAGAGGTTCCTCAAGAAACTATTTTTTATTCAAAAATTTGAAAAATTGACAATCCCCCATTTTCCCGTGGACCCTTCATATGTGTATATCCGAATAAAATAATTTTTACATTTCAGTAAAATTATATCCACATATATCGCGTCGACGATGCATCCTAAATTCCCTATAATATAATTTTTATTCTAAAAATAATTCAACAAATAATCTCTGTACAATTATGTCCTCAATTTTTTTGTAAAATTTGTTTGGGAAAGTATAATTGCAGTCCCGGTTATTCGATTGAGAAATTTTTTCATGTATACGTATCCTGAATACTTATATACTATGTTTATGGTATTGAGATAGATTTTCGAATCCGTGATGTTATTTAAAAAAAATAAAAATAAACTAGAATACCTAATTTTTTCGGGTCTAGTTCTGATTACAAAAAAAAACTGAACATGCAATGTTCAAACTAAGCGTTTTATTCCCCGATTCTAAGCATTGTCATGTACTGGCTTTCAAGAAAACAAATTAAAAGAAATTTTACAGGCATACAAAAAATGACATTGACATTGACATTATTATTATTGTTTTTTGTTTCTTTTGTTTTTTTGGATCATTATTGGAGAATTTCTCGTGTTATTTATTGATCTTTAAAACAGTTTTTATTCACTTTATATATATTGCATTGATCGTATAGAGTGGGGGCAAGGAACCATCTCAACGATTTGTCGGTCCTTCGCGGTGGTCGAAGCTGACTACTTTTTACACGTTTTCAACAGGGGCAGGGGAAAGAACGCAGGTGAGCTAATGGAGACATTCGTCTACCCGTGTCGCGGACTGTTTACAATACATATATGTGACATACATTCCGTCACACAATATCATTTCCTACCTCATTGTTATAGAAATTTGTAAAAACTTACAACTTACGACAAAAAGAAAATAACAGATTTTTTTAGATTTAAAACTGCACTAGTTTTTTTTTTTCATTCTTAATTCAAATCATTGAATAGTCAAGTATGATAATCTATCTCATGAATCATGTATCTTTTCACTGATACAAAAAAAAATAAAAAACACAGCTCCACAAGAAAGTATCGTACTAAATAATGAAAATGAAATTCATTACGTAAGAATTCAGGTGTCTTTATAGATATACGATCCGACGAAAGCTCGGTAATAATATTTACGTGCAATTTGCATATTTGGCAATCTGTTTCGCCGATATCACGTTACCTATAATAGGTAAGTATACCCGCGCCAACAGCACACCTTTTACGCACAAGTCTCGTATAATTTCCGTAATTATATTATTATAGGTATCAACAGCTGGGTATATGTATACTTTTTCTTTATCTGCAGAGGAATTGGAGTTCTGATTTCTTAACTCAAATCGTGTATTTCATATATAGGTATATACATATATATATATATATATATATACGCGTATGTATATGTATATGTATATGTACAAAAGGTAAAAAGGCGTGAGTAAACGAAGAGGAGGAGAAGAACGAGGCCGACGACTACTGGTAGTAGACTTTTCTTGTAAGTTTCACGCGAGCCGCGGAAGGAAGGAATCCTCTATGGTGACGGTTAAACGCGTTAAATAAACATTAATCACTCCCCGGCACCAACGAGGACTGACGTTCCGAGGTAAAGGAGTGGACTCCGAGTTTCAAGTGGTAAAAAAACATGGCTACCGGTTGTCCCTTCTTCAAATATGTCGTGTACTACGACGCCAGTTCTTCTCCTTCTTCTTCTGCTGCTTCTTCTTCTTATTATTCTTATTCTTATTCTTTAAGTAAACACTTCGTCTCTTGTTCGAACTACCATGTGATTCTTCGGTTTATGCATCTTCAACTAACAGTACATATTTTGAGTCGAGTAATGAACTCTTCCTCACAATTTTTATATTATATGTCGACGGTTTAATACTCATTTCATATCGAATCAGTATCCAATTATTTTTTTGTTTTTTCTTACCCTAATTATTTTCCAAAGGATATTATCTCGTTCAAAAACTGTTTTTTTTTTTTTTAACGGTAGAATCGTTTCTTGGGGTAAAGGAAATGGCCCAGACTCGAGAAACACGTGTGTCAGTCAGTCCCTTTGCAGGGTTAAACCCTGCAATGTCCCGCAATACGAATAATAATAATAATACCAAGAAGAGGAAGAAGATTTTCGGGGAGAAGACACGTGTCTTTAATTGACCTAGCTCTGTTATCCTATTCGTTAGAAATAGAAATACATATATACAAATACATACGTAAGTAACTGTGCGCGTGTTAATGTGGAATGAACAGATAGCTATAGAAGACGTTCGATTCCTGTTGTGTGTGTGTGTGTGTGTGTCTGTAGTATATGTATAATACGCGATTTATAAAAAAAATAAAAATAAAAATTAAATAAAACTAAAACAAAAAACAGAAAACAAAAAAGCGGAGGGTAGTATGGCGTAGATAGAATATGTATACTATACGGTTAAGCGGGAATTTGATTATTTAACCAATGGTTAAAATGGTACCGTGACAAGGTGACGCGATAATAAACACCCGTTAACACGAAACTATAAAAATATAACGTGGCCAAGAATAGCTGATGCAGCGACACGGAATTATCGTAACAGTGTGTTCTGTCAGGTTAGGATATATCCTTACCCTACCCTATAACCAACACGCAACTTTGAAAACTATAATCTAGTTTATGAATAATAATTTTAAAGTTGAACTAAAAAAACAAAATAACTTCAAAAAAGTCTAGTCAATTATTAATTTATTAAGATATACATTTTGCAAACGGTGATATGAATTATAATATCGGTGCTTAATACTTCATTTCGATACAAGTGCGAAAGTGTTCATTCTCAGACGAGTGTGAAATTTTTCGCCCCAGCGAAGCGAGGCTGACACTCACACGAGTCGAGAATCACCTTTCACACGTGTATATCGAACCTTGTCATTCAATACAACGTGCGCAAAATTCCACTTTACACCCAGCGTGTCGAAATAGTACATTTCTTAATGGGTACGGAAAGGCGTTTTTGTCGAAACGAGAGATTTACGGCACGAGCCGAAGGCGAGTACTGTAACGAGTTTCGTCAAAAAGCCTTTACGTACAAGTTAGGGACAATATTTTTCTTCACGAGAGCCAAAAACAAGCGGAAAATGTGCGATTTTGATGTTAGAGTGAAGAAAAATAATTTGTTTCAGTGATTCAAGTTTGCATATCATTCTTATTTTTCCTTTGGTAAACTGAGTGTCTTGTACAGACCTGCACATTAATAGTTTGAACATGAACGTAGCTGTTCTCAGATTTTCGAACCATGAACGTGGACTCAATCAACCAGTCGACGAGCAAATGCTTCGTTCGTGAAATACGCGTATGCGCTTACAACTTCAAATCGTTTAAACATTGCTGATCTGTCTTGACGCGCGCTCTGTCTGCTAAACGTCGACTGTGGACGCATGGCGGCGCTAGTAGAATCAAGTCCATGTTCAATGACGCTGATTTTTCGGGTAAACCATTAAATGTGCAGGTCTGTACCTTCGTCATTGCAAAAAACCGTTGGATTACGAAAAACGTGTAATTAAAGACCACGTATAAGGAAAGATGTCTTGGCACTCAAAGAAGAGTTCGCAAGTATACTTTCGGAAAAGAATGTATGTGATGTCGAACCGCCGAATCGATTCGGATGAAATTTGCACAGCATACTGCTTTTGAGCTTAACTTCGTTGTTTGACTTATGCCATCGTCAGAGAAAAACATCGTGTCAAAAAAAAAAAAACTGCTATGTGGTTGTGACTCGTGTGAAAAAGTAAAGCTTTTTGGCTAAATCCGGCTATAGTTATCTTATAGGATTTTTATTATTCTATTTAATCTCATTCACGAACGCCGCGAATTTTCTCATTCACATATTTATAGTTTCCAGGGTTTCGAATGTCGGCCGAGAGCTACTATAGTAGTACCCGTCCCGTCCCGCACCGTACATCGTCAAAGTAAAGTATATAAGATATTTTTAGATACTCGCCCTAAAGAGTATTACCTACACGCGGGTGGTCTTTATAGTTGGCACGCAATTAAATGATCGTGTCTATGATAATATTTTCTTATATAACTCTATCACCAACCAACCACAACTTTGGTTAATATTATTTTTCATATATATTACCTTGTACATTTTCACGCCTGTATTATACTAAGTACAGTTTCCGTAAAAGAAAAAAAAAAAAAAAAAAATAGACAATTTGAATAAGGTATAAGCTCGTTTTCTATAGGTGGACCGGAAGTGGGTAGTGCAGCAGTCTATAAACGATTTATAAAATTTAGAATTTCAAATTTCTGATTTTTTTTTTTTGTTAGGGGAAAAGTGGGATAGTCGCCGTAGGAGGATAGATGCCGAAAACATGCATAACTATCATACTGCCAATGATTTACTTTAAAACAAAGCTTTTCTTCGCCATCCTGCCAGTCTGGCAGGGAAAAGCTTTGTTTTAAAGCAAATATTGGCAATCTAAAGTTATCTATGCAAAGCAAGACACGATCACCGCGGCATCTATCCTCCTACGGCGACTATCCCACTTTTCCCCTATTCATGTTTTTACGAAAATTGCTTCCGATAACTTCCGGTTGCCCACTAAATTATGTTTTTATATGCATAGATCTGACAAGGACCGATCAAAAACTTTAATAAATTTTAATAAGGCTAATTAAACGTTGGACAGTGATGAACGTGTTGCCGTTCTCCCCACTGAGCGGTGCTATCTAGTTGGGGATGAACAAATATAAGAAGAAAAAGACTGACTAGTGTATGATGGCGTTCAACGAAACACGAAAGCCACTGATTTCAAGGAACTGATAACAAGACCGCTCCAGTAGGTATATGTATGTACAACCAAGTATGCGAAGGAGGTTACCGGCTGGATTTTTTTTTCTTTCAGAGATAAAAAAATAACACTCGGTATAGCAACCCACAATATTAACGCCTTAAGGGAAAAAAAAAAAATAAAAATACGGAATCAAAAAAAAAAAAAAAATAAGATAAATATTTGTATAAATAACAAATGAAAAAAGATAGACTTATACTGTACGAGTTAAACATAGAAAATAGAAAAAGAAACTTGGACCGTGTACCTACTACAGTTAGAAATGTTTTTAGCTTTTTATTTCTATTATTATTTAAAAAAATTTTTTTCTGTTAATATACGTTTTATATATCGACGAACCAAATCAAGATAGAATAGAAAGTACATGTATAAATATGTAATTATAAAATTGTTTAAGTCTCGCTTTGAGAGTTTGACCATATCTACTACGTATATATATGCATATAAATGTATATAGAAACTTTACCCATACACATGTATATGTATAGACAGATATGTATGTGTGTAGATAGATATATAGTATATACTATATACACAGATTATATCTGCGGTGTGCAACAACTGTCGTTAATAACTTGCACAGTCGGGGGTCCTAGACTGAAAAAAGGATCTTTTAAAATCTAAATTATAAATGTGACCGGAATCGTGGATTCAATTTTAGTCAGTTATTATAACTTTTTATACCGACGGTAAACCCCCACGGTGAAGAAGGGATACAGAAAGGGCCCTGGGATTATATAGAAAGGATGTATGTATGTACACATTTCGAGAAGAAAATTTTCTACTGTATGTATAACAACGATTTTTTAACGATAACGAAAATCTTTTTTTTATTTTTCCACAATTTTGTTTGTTTCAATTTATTTTTTGCTTTTTATTACAATTATATCTTTCTATCTGTCGGTAGCACGAAGAAAACAATTTAAAAAAATAAAAAATAAATAAGAAGAAGAAAGCCAACTGTAGGTACCGTTTAATGATAATTAGTCTTGGAATGTATTGCGTGGGTACGAATATACGGAATTCGATATATACACAGGTATGTGTATATAAATATATGTATAATATAGCAGCACATATAAGACTTCCTTCCATAATCCAACTAGTTATAGACGTTGAGAAAGAATAATGTTCTACGTAAGCTCCGAAGCTTCTTCTTGTTCTTCATCTACGTCGTCTTACTCCTCCTCGGTCATTGCTCGTCCGTCCGTTCGTTCGTTCGTTCTTCGGTTCCAAGTTAATCTTTCATCGGCATCTATAATGGGTTCGGGTCTGCCAACCCTGGAGCCTGGGTTTCGTCCCAACTCCCAACTCTCCAATCCCGTTTCATCTCATCTCCTCTCTAACGTATAGTAGGAACTGTACGTACGTACGTACGTGTACGTATACGTATACGTATATGTATAGTGTATGGATGGATGGATGTAGGTACGCGTCTGCCTCGGGGTATATAATCATCGAGAAGATGAGATGAGACGAGCAGACGGGCGCTGGCGACTTTGTGTTTGTTTTCTTAGTTAGCGAGTCGTTATAACCGTCCCCGCCCTCCCCCGCCGCTAACGCACATTCCGCCTATTCGATGCTCACTCGTTCGTTCGTTCGTTCTCTCGCTGGCTCATTCATTCACCCCATGCTTTTCATTCTTATTTTTATTTCGATATATTAATTAAATTATTATCTTCAAACGATTTGAATTAATTGATTTTTACAACACGAATTAATCAAATTTCATATCCTTGAAAGGAAAATATTCGTTTTCTCGCCAATATGTATGTAACATACATGTCTCACATTCGTTATTGTGCCAGTTATGTATTTTTATCCAGGGGAAAGCGGACTCTCGTATACCTCGAAGCATCGTATTCCGTGTACAGGTATGTATGTACTACGAGTTACGATCCCGGCGTCCCTCGCACACATATACATCACAGTTATCGTAACGAGTTATCGACCGAAGGAATTTTTTTCCTCGGTCGAGGTTCGTTCGTTCGTTCGATCGATCCTCCCTTTGAGATGATGGATGAGAGCTGTATAGTCCTTGTGTTTATTATTATTATTATTATTATTATACTTTATCTGTTTATTTTTTTAACTTTTTAATATTACAGCGAATAGAGAGAGAGACAGACAGAGAGAAAATCCACAGGTGCAGCTGTTTTAATACTACAATTGAACAAAGTAATATAATCTTGTAATTTTATTATTCAATTAACTTTCTTATTATACCAATGTGTATACCTAAGAGTGTCGTAGGTATATATTTAAGAGACAACGACAACGAGTGTACGACAACGACGACGCATCTCATAGGATAGGATCGCCGTAACAACAATGCGGGGCAAAGACGTTGGCCATAATTTACATCGAGTAGACCGATAAACATCGCACCCGACCGACCCAAAGCTTGCGCGAGAGGTCCAACCAACGAACGAACGAACCGGCCGGCCGGCGTGCATGGGAGTTGCGAGGGTATAGAACCGACTCCTTCGAATGCATTGTCCTGTCTTCAGTCTCGGTTATAGTTCGTTCCATGCACTTTCTGGCTTCGTTCTCGCTTTTCGTTGTACAAGGTGCAACCGGCCCAAGGGACAACAATCGAAAATAAATTTCTTTCAACTTACCGCTCTGAATTATGCTATACATATATACATATACATATACATATATATACATATACATATGTGTGTGTGTGTGTGTGTGTGTGTATATGTAAATTTTTTTATAAAAAAAAAAGAAAAAACCAGATCTAATAATTTTAGTTATACCTACGTATAATAGTATAACCTCAAACTATTGCGTCAACTAAGACTATAAAGAATATATACGGCCCAGAATCACAGCGGGAAAGGATCAACTTGATTAGCGGTTAGCTCGGATCAAGAGGTCAATTATGACGCGTTGACCTCATGTACTAGGGTCATTTTATATTCAGTAGAGTACGTCGCAGATTAATATACATACATATATAATACGTTGCGGGATTTACGAGTGGTATAAATCAAGTCATTTTAAATTATCAATCTTCTTTATTTTTCTTATTTTTTTTTCTCTCTAATATTAATAAAAATGAAGGAGCCAAATAAAAAAAAAAAAAAAAAACGTAAATCAAAAACTATTACATATAAACAGAGCGAAAGTAAAACATGAAAAATAAAACCGGGATGAGAAAAGCCGTCGATTACCTATTCAAATTTATATTTACTATTGTTGTTATTTTTATTATTATTATTATTATTATTATTATTATTATTATTATTATTATTGTTATTGTCGCGTATATGTATGTATGTGTGGGTGGATGGGTGTGGACGTGTTCCCCGGTTGGATAACCAGTTATGCAGGGCATCAGGGCCAATTAGACGGAAGGAACTGGCGAACGTGTTGCAGCCAGCACCTTGTTTGAATTAATAATCGAGCGTTGGCACGCTACTTATAAATCGTATACGCGCAAGAAGGATAATAAACTGTCCGTGGTCTTTTCTCTGTGTCGTTATCGAAGCCGCCGACGCCCGCGAACCACTACTACTACCACTACCACTACCACCATCACCATATCTCCTCCTCCTCCTCCTCCTCCTTCTTTCACCTTTATACAATATGCACAACGCGTTACGTTATTATGCATCATCATACAGGTGTAAAACGGTCTATATAATATATCTAGAGAATTATTCATTTTCCATAGTTTTATTTATTTGTTTATTTATTTATTTTTAGTTTTTACATCTCAATCCAGTCAACGAAAAACTTATACTCAGTTGAACAAGGAAACAAAAAATGAAACAAATTAAATAAATAAATAAATGAATAGAAAAATAAGAATTGTATGATAGGCATTATATTTTTGTTGGCCTTTTGCTCTTTCCGGCTCTCTGGTGCGACGTTATAGTGTTGACTACACGTGTGTGTGTGTGTGTGTGTGTGTGTATGGTTGTGTATAGCTATATGTATGTAGATAGGTACGTTATTAGATTCTGTGGTCCATTCCCCGAGCCCATTTCTTGCTTCATCTATCTCTTTCTAGTTCTATCTTTGTTTCTCTCGCTCACACACTCGCGCTCGCACTCGTTCTCGCTCTCTCTCTCTCTCTCTCTCTCCCTCTCTCTCTTTTTCTTTCTCTTCCTGCATCCCATCCCGACCAAAGCTCCACCTCCGTTCTTCTCCAAGGTTTTCTCTTCTTCCTCTCAGCTCTCGACTGGATGGAATGCCATTGACTCTATGCGTATCTGGCAACAAGGTTCTCCTCGACCCATCTGCTCGAGTATTCAATCTACCCCGTGGTACGGTACGTCAGTGGGCATTTTAAGGTCGATACAGTTTTACGTTTGATTCTAATTGTTACTATTATTATTATTATTATAAAAATAGAAACTTGCAGGAAATCGACACCGCTGCGGAACGTTGAAACTTCTAATCGCATGAAAAGTTGAAATGAAATAATGTCCTGTATGTATACACATAACTATACATAAGAAAACATTTAGGAAGCCGTTAAAATTTATTTTACAAACACTTATCGTATATATCGACGTATGGTATGATGTCTGTTGGTAAATTTATTTTAATCAGTTTCGGATATTATCATCGTATTATTTTGTTACTCCCACCAAGTTAAGGGTTTTACTAATTTCTCGCCAATTTGATACGGACTACGGACTGATTGAACAACCTCAAGTATGGGTGTATACAGTAGCTGGTATTAAGCATGTAATCTGCTTCTTCGTCTTTTTCTTCGTCTTCTTCCTCTTCTTCTTCTCTTCTTCGCGGGGATTTAGGTACGGAGATCAGAGAGTAAATATAACGAGTTTGCAATAGCAGCAAACGTTGAGAGCGTAAGTATATGAAGAAGTGGAATAAATATTTGAAGGAATTTCGAATACGCATCCACTGCGCGAGTTACACGTGATTTTTTATTTTTTTTTCTTGTAATATCATTTTTGGATTCTTAGAATTATTATCAGATGTTTCATAACAAACAATTTCACAATGCTCGCGATTAAGTTTCAAACTGTTTTTTTTTATTTTTTTTTTTGTTTGTTTTTGTCTCGCCCTCTTATAATGCGAAGTACACATAAGTATGGACATTTTATTATCATCTCACCGATTATAATGCAGTAATCATATTATGTTACTAAAAAAAAGAAAAAATAAAAACTGTTGATTTATTTTCGTTTTTTGTTTTTGTTTTCATTCGAGGAAATGAATCGAGTTAAACATGGCAATATCGGGCCACAAAAATAAGAGATTAAAATAACCCCACCCGTTACATCCTCGCAAGATCGGTCTCTGAACGTAAACGGGATGAGATGGGAGTCGGGTGGCTCGTTAGCGGCACGCGGGGAACTAACACTGTTGCCAGATTATTATCCCGGGTCGTTCGTTCAGTTCTCTCGTTCTTTCGTTTTCTCGTTCGTTCGTTCCTTCGTTCGGCGCGCGTTACATTCAAAATTCAAATACCCCCTTCCCTTCTCGCACCCGTGAATTCTATATGTATATTATAATTCTTAGGTCCAAAAAAAGTCGCGTTCTGTTTTCGATTGCATTTAATTATTTTATTTTTATCATCGGTAGTTGAGTGTAGCGAATAATTATAGAAATACACATGTTACAAGTATTCGGCGAATATAATATAAAAATAAATACGATAAATGTGTAAAAACTTTACTTACCAAACGCTGGCAGCGTTTCCGAAATAATATCGCAACAGGAATACCAACGCGCAATAAGGATTTGATAAACCGTCTTGCGTAAGATATTGCTGCTGTTGTTGCGCTATTACAACTTGCTCTTGGGGATGAATAGCCAATGCCGGTGTACAGGCAACCGAAAGTCGTCCGGCCGCCAAACGGATAACATAACCGATTGCTACAGCCGCGTGACATACTGCGAGGCACGCGATCGCGCGTTCTGTAAATTTATTAATAATGAACGATCAGTTTGTTTATTTGCATTTGATTTTTTTTTTTTTTTTTTTTAATACGTTTTCGTTGGATGAAATCTACGTAAATATACACGATAATGAGAGATTATTTTTTTTGATTGTTTTTTATTCATTTTTTTTAATGACTTACCGACTGACGTTGCGACCCGCTGTTTATGCGGCTTTAGTAAAGCTAGTATAGCCGCTGCGACTGAGATCAGACAAACTGTTGCCGACGCCGCTATCCAGGCCTCGGTTAACCTCTTGTCCTTTGGCGACCACAAAACGTCTGCGTCGCAAGTTGCTGCACATCTACCCGAACGATTTAGAAATACGTACTGACCAGGTTTTGCGTACCAGGAACAACCTAGCGGTCCATTACCATCGCCAATAGCCTAAGAACATACAAAATACGACGTAATAATAATGAAAATATAAAAAAAAGATTTCTTTTCTTATTAGTTTTCGTTTTGTTTTTGTTTTTGTATCTGTTTTGTAAATATAGCAATTTTCTTTTTCTTTGTTTTTATATTACCTGAACTGGATTCGCTGCACCTGGCTCACCCGGTCCTTCCATACACATGTGTTGATGATTGTTTTCGGGCGGGAATTTGGAACAGTTCAACGCCGCTGGCCATGGAAAACCAAAACCAAGTAGAACCGGGTAACATCTTGCTCTAACTTGTTCGCAAAGACCTCTGCAAGGTCCGATTGGCGACGGTACCTTTTCTGTACACATCGGTGCATAGACCGAGCACAGAAACAAGTGAAGCTGGGCGCTGATGTGATTGTTTTTGTTTCGAAAAATAAAAAATAAAACCAAAATGACAAATGAACATGGAAATGTGAGTAGAATTATCGTTGTTATTGTTCCCAGATATGAAAATGAAAGATGATAAGTTGTTTTAATTTTTTTGTTTTTTGTTTTATCTTACCTGCACCCGTATTGAATAAGTGGACTGAATGTTTGCAGGGTGAAGTCAGCCTCTCCTTGAATTTCGTTACCAACTAGATTTGGCATTGCTGTTACGTTGTAACCGACACCACGACACATCTCGATTCTTATTGGTTCGCATACACCGTGAGTGGATAATATTGTTCGGTATAAATTGAATGACAAGAATAAAACAAACCAGGAAAACATTGTGTCCGGTTAACTAACAATAATTTTTTGTGTTTTTTTTTTTAAGTATTTTTCTTTACTATTCTTTTTACGTTTCACGTCAACTTTGACGTAATTAAAAAAATAAACTGATCAAACTTGTCGTTTCTTTCACTATTCGTTATCAAACAAAGAATATAGATTCTTTTGAGTGTCATGTCAGTTATTAATGTTGTTGATTTATTGACTTATTAGCTTATCAATTTATTACCCGAGGCTGTTAAATGAAACAACTTAACCTCGAAACATGCAGACACTGTTTATAATTTACATGTTAAATTTATTGTAAATATTTAACAAAATTATTATTTATTAGCGATCGGTTTTCTCCTCGAACTACTGTGACATCCCGTTTAAACAGCATTTGAATGAAACAGAAACAAAGATGTGCACTTGTAAACAACTAGAACTCTCCTCGCAATCGTACGTAGCACTCGAGGTCGAGATAAACAAGGAGAGCGCGTCACGACATAAGAGATAAAAATAAATAAAAAAAAAAAGAAAATAATACAACTACTCCTGACGTTCGATCACTGTTATTCTATTGTCGTGTTTCACTTGAGGATCCCTTTACTGTTATTAAGAAAACTTAAGAACACTCAAAAACCTGTTGCCACAGTGATCAAAGAAGCAGCACTTTGTTTATATAGTTTAACGAAATACAGATACGCGCATCTCGGCGACCTACGCGCGACTAACGAAAGCGTGGGCCAGCGGCGAAACATAGGAGGTTGGTAGAGCGCTGGCGCTGTGGCGTCCGTTTATCCCCACTACTGAAACAAGCCGCCGACCAACCAACCCTACGATGAGATACCTCGTTAATTAAATCCCCCAGACAGGCTACACGCCTGGGCCGAGACACACGCGCATTCCACGCACGGTGTTGAACGCGGTATTGGTAGAAGGGGTAGCGCATAAATGAGGCGTATTCACACCTTTTCAATGTAAATAAAAGACCGATATTAAACGAATATATTTGAAAATCTTGAGAAATAAGATACTATTAATTAATACAACGTTGTGATAAAATTCTTTTACGGTAATAGGTGTATACCTACCTATAAGGTCTTGTGCAAGCTAATTGGAGAAAAAGATTAGGAGATTTTTTTGTTTATTTTAATCACTTTCTCATTATCTTATAATTCTTGTTTGATTATAGCTACTAACCAAACACATAATAGATTTACGTCTGCTTCGCATAGGGGCCTCCCTCGTTCGCTCTGGGTTTTTTTTTTTTTATTTTGTTTTTTCTTCTTTATACTAAATACTATGCAGTTATATATTTGGTAAAAGATTAAAGGCTACGGTTTTCGGGTATTGTTTGCGTTTCGTGGACACTAATTTATTTTACCGAAAAAGGATAACTTTCTACCGTGATAATAAATGCCTGCGAGTATATCCATACCTGCACAGCGTGGAGGCCAGAGACCGCGCTGCGGAGGGGTCGGCGATGCAGTAGGAAGAAAAGAGGCGGGGGGAGGAGGCGTGAGGAGCGGGGGGCGCGGAGGCCCAATTATACCAAGAAAATACAGCCCATAAAGCCGGTCTTAACCACCGCCAAACACTGGGATGTGGGATATGATAATGAGGACCTGCTGCACCTTTGGCTCAGGCTCAGGCTCGGCTCAGCTCGCCAACAACTTCTATACGTACATATACGTATACAAGTATGTATGTACAACAAGAAGGGCATGACTTCGGGAGGCCTATCAAAAAATAAGACAGCCGATTACACGGCTACGTGCAGACGTATATTCTCGCCGGTGTACGAGATTCACATTTTGCACGTCAACCAAATTGCAAAGGAAATCAATTTCACCTACTTCGTCGCTTGTTAGTGGCGGTGCCGTATTAACGGTGGGCACGATAAGGGGCCTCGAGGTTTCATCCGAGAAAAGCATTTTATTGATCACGCAATCGAGCAGTTATTATCGAAAGAGTATATATATATATATATATATATATATATATATATATATATATATATATATATATATATATATATATATATATATATATATATATATATATATATATATAGAGTCCATTTTGAAGGACTGATTATACAAAGTCATACTACATAGGGCGGTTCAAAACAAAAACTGCAAATCTGAGAAACTTAAATAATTATTGATTTAGTGATTTTCATTTTTTTTTTTCCTTTTCACTAAAAAGGGCTTACAGAAAACATGAGGCCTTCGCGATAATCTTTAAAGTTGCCGTCTGATGACAAAGGTTTTTTTAATGAAACTGGTTCTAGCATAGAATAATAGGGATGGAAAAATTGAGACGATAATATGGGTTACATTTAAACAATGTAATTTTCTAAGTGAATTATTTTTTGTTAGATGCTTGATTACCCAACTGCTTCCTTATTTCTCTTGGTTAAAAAAAAACATAATGCGCAAAAATCGTAAAAACAGTATTTAACACTAATTAGTAAAACACTATTTAGTACTAACCGTATTGATATTAATCTTTGTTAAACACGAAATTTCTGTAAAATATTGAATTTTGTTTTTATTGTTCAACGGTTTTCTAATATTTTGGGTAAAAATAATCAAGAATCTATCAGATATGAGCATTGAAATGCCCGTAAAGTGGATTTTTTTATTAAGTTTCCGTGAATGTGACAATTTTAAACAATAATTGGGCAATTATAACTTTACTTTACTCTTTACTTTACTCTTTGCTCGTTTTTTCAAATCACTTTTCTATTATCCGGTTTTTATTTCTTAACATTTTGCAACAAACATCATGCAGTTTCCCCCCAAATGAAATCTTGTAGCGGTTTTTGGAGTATTACATAGCATCCTCAGAGTCTAAATTCAACACACTTATTCATTGCACGATTCCGTACAGAATGAACTAGAGTTATTAAAATCGGTAAAGAAATTTGGGCGATGAATGCAAAAATTATATCGGTAACCGTCATGATTATCAAAAATGTGAAACAAAGAAATTTTTATGATATTTAGCTAAATAACTTGAGATTTATGAATATTCAAGAACTTTTTACCTCTAATCTATTAAGTTTGGACAAAAATTGTCTATTATGTCATGCAAAGATTTTTGGAGAATAATCTACCAGAATTTTTGTCAACAATTTTTGATATTTTTATGCAATTGAATAAACTACAATAAAAACTTATGGTAACAAATTCTGCAATTATTTTCCAAACTTGATAGTTTAGATGTAAAAAGTTCTGAAATGTTCAAAAGTCTCTAACTGAATATCATAAAAAATTGGTATCTCACAAAAAAATTTTTCATACGAAACTCGTTTGCTTTTTCAAGTCGAATAAAATCACGTGATAAAAAATAAAGGTTTCTATTAAAAAAAAAAAAACATCGATTACCTTGCGAACGCCAAAACTATGACCTTGACAGAAATGAATTTTTCACCACTGTATCTGCCCTTCGAAATCAAGTAAATTAACTTCTGAAATTTTTCTCGTTACTGTAAAAGCACGGAGATATTTGGAGTGGTCACGTTAAATGGACCACCCTGTATACATATTTTAACAAAAATTAAGTTATAGGTATTTATATGCACAGCTATACCTATGTAGATTTAAGATTCGGTGGCACGGCGGCTTCGGATCAAATAAATAACTAACTTTAATCTAATTAATCCGTTATGTTTGCCGAAAGACGAAACGGTGTTTGATCACCGTTGACTTCTGTCTGAAATAGTCTCTTTCATTTTTAACAGTCTCAACCGCTGCAGTCAACGGCTTATCTTATCATATAGAGTAGTCTATAGTCCTGTAAACATTATTTCCTGCGCCTTTCTATCTGATCGTAGGCCTGCTGCAGTTCTCGTGCTTCTTACAATTTATTTGATACCAACCGCGTTAAGTTTATTCATATATGTATAAGATAAACCGCAAGTTGTTTTAAATTGTTCACGTGCCGCCAGCGAGAAAATTATTGATATACTTAAATAATTAATATAATAATACGTCGTTTATTTTCACATATAATTATTATAACGAAGTCATTTTATATACGTTCTATGAAAGTGCAGAAAATATTATAAAGACAAGTATATTTGGAATATTCCACGCCAACTAAATAATAAACAATTTACCATGACATTTTCTATTTTTACTCATAATTTTTCTAGCAATAATACGATCTCTGAAAACATCTCAAAAATATTGTCAATTTTTTCCAGTCTCCCGATTTTGGTTTATGATCAAAATATGGAAATGTTCGGTTTTCGAAATGAAAAGTTTCCACGCAATCTCCAAAGTGGATAAGGGCGTTTTCAGCAATTTTTCTAAATCATTTTTTCGATTTTTATATTGATATTTTGTAAGTTAAAATTTCTTGTTTATGGTTTGGCAAGAAATTGAATTTTCATGTTTCGGATTAATAGTTCTTTTTTTTTTTTTTTTTAATACAAATTCAAGATTACGTATATGTATTACAGTAACAGATCTTGGGTTTAAACTCGTAAAATATAACTATAGGTATGAACAAAAATTGCGGTAAAAAAAAAACGTCCTTCCACACTTTGGAGTTTGGACGAAAAATTTTCATTTCGAAGAAAGAAAATAAAATATTTCCTGATGAATCATTTATTAAGTTGTCATGGAACACCCCATTCGTATCGTAACGTTCTTATTTCTGTAGATATTGAGATTTTTAAAATTCGAAAGCAATCGTTATTAGTGTAGTTCAACTTTGTGATGTGGTTGATTTTAATAGCTACGTTTGAATTGCTCCGCGTACGATGAATGTTTCGATGATTTGGTCGATTCGTCGAGCGATGATCGAACTGACCTATATAAATGGGCGTCAACGCAATTAAAAAACATTTCAACGTCCTGCGCACATTTTAAAGTTTGCTTTCTGTTGTGGATGTAGCATTGGGTGACCTGTCGTGGGAGGGATATAAACATGTTATATGCTTAACGAAATCAATTGTGAACGGTATTAAGTTCCACCCACAGTCTTTGTCTTTTGCTTTCCTTCATGGTTATAACAATGAAGAAAAAGACAGAAGAATGTAGGTGCAACTTCATACCGGTCATATTTAAACTCGTTGAATGAATATCATGATACCGATAAAAGAAAAAATTAACGGATACATGATTCAATTTACTCGTGTTCTATCGAGCGGGCATTTCTTGCCTCCAGTAATGTATTGACGCAGTCTCTTTTCCATCTTTGAAATCTCTTCAAGATCCAATTTAGAATTTATAGTATGGGCCTTGTCCATACAAGCCAACTTCTCTAGCCAATAATTATCATAGGCATTTCTACGCTCCTCGTCAACCACGCCTACATCATTAACGTTGATATTCAAACAAGACGTGATTTTCATCGTTGATTATTATTTTTCAAATAAATTTATACCTACCAGTATTAATGCGCTTTATTACGCTCTCGCTAACGTTCATTACATTTGCTTGCGGAGGTACGGGCGGAGGCTTTCCTAAACTTTTTTCACATTCTTTTGCCTCGTGGGACGTCGAGTTGAATTTATTCGACGGCATATTTAAACTGTTTTAATTTTTTGCAATATGATTTCTGTCATAGTCAATTATTGGTCTTCAAATTTCATGCAACGCTTGCTTCATATTCAACGATCTCCTTACCACAGACAACTGAGCACACACAGTTAGCGCCTGATTTTAGGCAACTAAATGTACAATATTTTCGAACACACTTCGCAATTTCGTCAATTTATGTCCTGCAGTTTGATAAATAGAATTTTTTGTTGTTCAAAACTGTGAATTGAACATTTTTCAGTTCGTAATTGATGTAATTTTCAATAAAAGATTGATTTCCGTAGAATGTAGTTCGATAAACGGACCAGTTTTCAATTTCGAAACACGAAATGAGTCTATGAATGTTCCAGGAGGCTGTAGGAACATTACGTAATGCAGTTTTTCATTAACTTCTAAATTCTGAGTTTTGAAATTCAATGAAAAACAGCTTACAGTTCTCCAGTTTATTCTCATTTTCTTTACATACGTGTTGCATTATGAATACGTACCTGAATTCAACCTTAAGCAACGAATCTGAAACTTTTATTGAGTAACTAATAATGTATAGATAGGGTAGACAAGCTCTAAACTCCTCGTATAATTCTTTAATAAGTATCAACACGGTCAAGTCACATGGATCTATTCACAATAGGTAATGCAGTAAATGGCAAATGCAGTTGGCGAAAAAATTAATAATGATATGGCCGTTAGTTACGTCGAGTGTCGAGTGTAAGATAAGGAGGCGTATGTTACGTCGGTCGGATTTCCTCGTCTGCGTTTAGATTTAATTGGGCTATAATGGGCAAACAACTTATTGGCAAGTTATTAACGATTTAGCCAATAATCAGACCACATCCAAGTCTGAATTGGTGTTTATTGTGGTTTATCATCCCGCTCAACGCAAACGAGAATGGTAACGGTTGCAATTTCTTCTCCAGTACTGCACCTACCGTCCAATTCGAATCAACGCTTCCTAAAATCAAATATCCAATTCGGTAATGCGAATCTGTGTACAGAATTTTATTTCTAATTATATTTGTTAATCATTAAGATATCTTTTCAAAAGAGTGCGCAGTTGAATTACAATAAAGAATAATTGAGATTTTACTTCTTTGAAAATGGTCTTTTGGTCCATTCAATATTGCTCAAATTCAACACTTGATCTAGGTATGTAATTCGAGATATCTTTGCAGCATTTTGTTCAATTTATTTCACTCTTTCTTAAATTATCCGTCGAATAATGTAAAGAAGTTATAATTGTACAACTGAGGCGTTCCCCAATACAAGAAAAAATTGATACTTTATTGCTCATCAATTTCCTTGCACTTTTTCTACTTCCATGTTCCTTTTCAATTACAAACTAGCACACACTTACCCCGAGCTTTTCGTGTGCTACTTTCAAGAGAAAATGTATAAGAAAATTGTTGAACAGTTATTATACAGTATATCTCAAATTTGCCTTCATTTTTCATCAACCTGCACCCTAATGCCCACTTTTGTAGGACGTTCAAAGCTGATCATATGTTCTTACCCCTGAAAACTAGATCTGCTTTGGGCAAATCGATTTGGTAAGCAATTGTAGCTGTAGATTCCTGTATTCTAGAATTAACCTCAAGTTCAACACCAACTTGCAGTTGTTGACTAGCTTTTTGGTGAAAGCACAGATGACATCCGGCCAGACCTAAGAATATTGAATGTTTTACATTTAAAAAATAATGTACAATCATTTTAGATACTTAATTCAGTGTGATGAGTCAGTTTTTTCATAGTAGATTCTCACTTGTGAGATAAGATAACCCTAACATACTAAATATCCACATAATACTCACCAAGACTACCGCTGATTGTTGATTCTCCATTTGTATATCTCCCTGCGGCAGAAAGGACAGCTATATGTCCACCAGGAACGCCAGGACCACGTTGATAGGCTAGTTCGCCACCCAGAGCTAACGATGGTGTGATGCTTTGTAGGAAATGCGTAACCAAAACACCTGAGTCGAATAGAGAAACAGAAAATCATCAAAACTGCAAAGAGCTTACAGACAACTTTTTCAAGATAAACATTGAAGAGAGTTGCTTGATATTATCACACTGTATGAATAATAGAATGTATCTGAAATCTCACCAGATCCAGAAATAATGTCAGGATTTCCAAGGGTCAATGAAACGGTATACGCATCACCGCGGTAATCGCTAGTCATCTGTACGGCGGTAAATTTGTTCTGTTGTACCTGTGTCGCGAGTTTTCCTCTTATCCTATCACTGAACTGGTGGATAACATTAGCGTTTAAATTACCGCTTGGGTCTATATCTCCTAGCAGCACAGGGTAAGCCTCTGTCAAAGAAGTTTGTTTTGTTCCTACGTAAGTTGCACCAAATCTAGAATTTATATGTAAATAAAAATTGATGAAGATTAAGTAAGACGTGCAAGGTGATGCCTTCTGAATTAAAAATGCAAAGCTTACCTGTAACCGGACTGTGTCACAGAACTCATGTTTATTGTATGCGAAACGTGAAAATGATTGCTCAGACCTTTGTTAACCATGAGTTTGGCCCCCTCAAAGTTGACTGGAAATACGTCTGTAACGGAAAACGATTTTCCGAGTGGCGGCTAGAATCGGTAATCTAACCTAATCTGACTTAAGCCTTGTATGAAGACCGGATAAAGAAGGTCGATTTATTTGGGATATTGTTAAATATAATTTTCTTCGTTGAAATATAAAATTCGGTGGATATAAAAGGCGTTATTATCATTCATGAAACGAGAGAAAAATAGATATTGAAATATTTTTATGTTGATAATGGTTTTAAATACACGCGCATGACACGCGATAAGATTGATCAATCCTTATTGGGCCTGATCACCTACCTTTGCACATTTTGTGGAGGTCTTCGATAGTTCCTGGATTTTCCAATTGTTCTTTAGCTTCAGAGGCTGGGGGAATAGCAGTGTAACTACCCGTTGCCGGGTCATGTTTTGCAAAACCCGGCAAAGGCGTTGGAGGTAGAGACGGGGGCGGTGGTGGCGGAGGTGCCGTAGCTGCGAGAACATTACCCATCGTGGATCCCTTATAGTTTATTTTCTATATATTTACTTAACTCTTATTGAGTTTAGCTTGATAATCACGCGCGTTCAATTGAGTTTAACCAATTGACCGATGTATCTGTTGTCTTTATTCGATCTTTTTGTCACTAATTATTTACATAGAAATATTACGATCACTTTTATCACTCTATCGGATGATACGCGCGGTTACACAAGTCAGCGTGTTCATCACCGCAACTCGCCATTTGTAAAGGACAAGAGAGTGGCGCCATCTAGTATATAAAATAAATACAGTTTTATCAGTGTGCGTGCATGTATACTTATCGGCTAATCGCACACATGTTATGAAATGAAATGTAATCTTATTAGATAAATTTAAAAAAAATTTTATAATAGATAGTTTTATTCTTATTTAGATATTATTACACTCTACCATGGTAAATAAAATTTTCAAACAAATCTTGACGCAATAGCTATTAATTTTGTATAATCTGCGTCTCTGATCTGACATTTGTTTTTTAGTTTAGTCCTAAGAAAATGAGGTATTGGTACGTGGATCCGAGTACCGAGTGGCGTACCCTCGTCGTTGACAAGGACTATATTGTTGCTGTCAAATTTCGGTATTTTAGGTAGCTGTTTCTGCTTCAATCCAACAAGAATCGCCTTCTTCTTTTCACCCTTTATCGCTACGAGGATCTTGTCACCTATACAATTATATAAACATCTAAATGTTGATACACAGTAATAATTACACCTCGATAATTTATCCTCTTTTTATCTTATACCTAAAAACCCTACACCTGGTTTGTTGTAGACATGAATACATCTCGGCGGCTTCCCCTCTAGCATTGCACGTTTACCTATTTCACTGTTATCCACAACTCGCAAACGAGCAAGCTTTCTTATTTCTAGATTAACTCCGGTCATGTGGATACTCCGTGATAAAAAGCTAAATTTTGAACCAGAAAAAGCCATTTTTATGTTACTTTTTAACCCATACAGTAATAACTACTTTAAATCGTGTTATGCGCGTAGTTGGGTTAGGACTATGCAATTTTTCAGGTTAGAAATACACGTCAGAACGTGTCGTCACTGTCGTCTGCTCTTCGGTCATGGACTGTAACTCAATGTATAGCTGGTCGACTGTTTTTACAATAAAATGACAACTTTCAAATAACTCTAGTTACGCGAATGAACGCCTTTAGGTTGGACGTATATCGTGATCGTGTGAATAGCAACGAGTTTGATCTTCAAGTGATTGGCGTTATTCCGTGGTCGAAGAGTACCTTAGATTTGTCGAAATTCTATAAAAATTTTGCACACTAATAGTATAAAAATAAACAGACGACTAAACGAATAAATAAGTAAATAAATAATTAGAAAAAAAGCAACCAAAGATGTTGATCAAAGTAAAGGTAAAAAAAGAAACAATAACAAAACAGAACAAAAAACTAACCTCATACTATCGTTAAACATTTAAACAATAATTTTTCGTTTTATTTTCTCTTAATTATTTTATTATTGTTTCAGACACTTACCGGAAAAGAGGCAAGTACTAATAAAGCAAATCATGTACTGTTAACCCTGCAGCAGTAAGTTGAATATCGGTCTAGATATATGTATATGTATATAGATTTGAAAAGAATCGTATTCAATAATCAAGGAGTGACATTAACAACATATTAATCGCAAAATTATTAAGTAAAAAGGAGAATATATCGCTATAATACTTGCTCAAAACTGCGATCTATAATGTGTCTTTACTGACTATCAGCTCTGATCATTTTAACGATTTTATATATTATAAATAAAATTCGTAGATTGAAATTGACATCGAGCCAACGGACAAGGTAGAAAGAATCAAAGAACGAGTTGAAGAAAAGGAGGGTATCCCGCCTCAACAACAGAGATTAATATTTTCTGGTAAACAAATGTGCGTCCCGATGTCATTAGTATATGATGATATAAATATGTGCAATATATTTATCTAGTGTATTCAGATCATTGATGATATGTATTTTTTTTTTTTCTTTTTTCTTATTTTTTTTTTTTCATCTTTTTATTAACATTATTTCTTACATCTAGTAATACATCAGACAGGTTTATTTACCCTTGAAATTAATTATTTTAATAAAATCTAAAATTTTTTTTATTATTTTCATGATAATTCCTCTTTACTTATAATTACATTATTTATATCTACCCAACTGTCTGTGAAATTGAGTAATCATCAAACTCGATTAAATGTCTTAAATGATTAAAAACTTACATTCACATTATGCAAACTTCAGGTTTCTTCTTTATTATTTAGGAACGATGAGAAAACAGCACAGGACTATAAAGTACAAGGCGGATCAGTACTACACTTGGTTCTCGCATTGAGGGGCGGAGGCGGAGGCAATTAGTAATCGCTACATTCCTTGTCAAAAAAATTATTTCTTCACAAACTTATTTCATTCTCGCAGATCCGCAACAACAACAACCTTGGGACACGCATAATGTGTAATGTATACAATGTTGAAGCTGTGCAATGGCTTCGATGCCATTAAGACATACGTGTATAATCGAATGGATGATATTTAATAAAGTTTAATTTAATTCTATATCTCCCATTTCTCAACAATCATTCGTCACTTATCCAATGGAGCCGAGGCAGTTCTAGGCAATGTTCTTTTTGTTTAGAAAACATACGTCATGATTATGATTTATTTTCTGAAAATAATCAAGTTGAGATAATATCCAGAAGTCCCATAACTTTGATTGTTTGTTAAATCTCTGTGACACTTCTGAATATTGTCTTGTAGTATTTTAAGTGATACATTATGAGACACGAAATAATAACAACAATGTATTATAATTTAGCTCAAAAAAATAATGTCATATTTTTGTGCATGTTTCTGAACTTGTTTGTGGACCTCAACACACAAGTGCGACGATAGCAGAGATAGACCTTTTCCGTTTTCTCATCCTTCAGATTAAGACCTTTAGATAAAATTCTTATGATCTGTGATAACGACTAAAATGCGTTGCTCTGCTCCACTTTGTTTTGAAGTATCGATGACAGATATCACAATAGGCTGCCGAGCCTGGTGATTGTTCATGCTTGGATGCTACGTGTCGCAGAAGTGCGTGTTGCGTTGTAAACGTTACCCCGCATTTATTGCAGTACAAAATTGGCGGACTGAAGTTACGCAGTCTAGGAGTCGTGAATTCAAACCGGTTCTCTATAAATTTATACACGACGATGTTTAAAGTTGGTATTCTTACAATGATGATATTTACATACGTTTATTAAAATTAAATTCAGATCTTATAAATCAATCAATAAACCTCTGTCTATTTATCTATCTTCCCTCCGTAGACAAATTGTCCAATTTGCTTGTGAAAAATATTAGTAAGTAGCAGTTGATTGTGAAGTAAGAAGGAGGAAGCGGGTAAATATATCAAGCAAATCATTTTATAATTATATACCATGCCATGCGATACCAGCTACTCCATTAGTACCGAACTTACAACTTATTTACAGACACTCAGTTTTATTTTCCACGCTATGTTTCTTAGATGCAAAGCTTCCTATACCATAACACTACTACACACGCTAACTGACAAAGAGACATTATTCAGTAATTGTTCATTTCATCGGTATTCATTTTTATTGAGAAGTTCTTATTTGTTCTGTTTTTTTTTTTTTTATTTATTTCAGACAAAACTATTTCAGTCCAAGGGAATAAAGTTTTACCCTACAATCATCAAGCCATAAATTAAAAATAATTATCACTTTTAATTAGCTATTCACAATATAATTCTTATGGATTAATTATATATGACATTCCTGAACAAGCTTCGTAATCGATTCAATCTAATGATTAAATATGCATGTTTTATATGTAATAAATAATCGGTGGTATTGTGTTCTGTTTTACACATGTATATCTATATTATGGTCAATTTATTATTCTGACAACTGGAGGCAATCGCGACCAATTCTAAATACATCTTACCTTGACGCAGCTAATATTTGTGGTTCAATGAAGAGATATACTCTGAAGATTATTATTATTGATTGTTAAACGACTGCTGTTTATTTTTGATTTCATCCAAAAGTACTACTTGTTTTTGGATGCAATGTTTTTGGCGTGACAAATTTGTAGAGTTTTGTATTTCCCACGACGTGACCAATCGACCGAATGCTTTTGTCGTAAATGTCGAACAAGATGAGGCTTGCGACTAAACACCTTTCCACAAATGTAGCAAATCGTCTCGCCCCAGTGTAGTTTGAAATGTCCAGTCATTGTTTGAACGTGTGAATATTTTGCCCCGCAAATCTTGCAGACGTACTTAACACGCCCTGTAGTTTCTGTTATCGGGTACCAAAGATCAGTCCTCTTCGTCACCCTACCTATTCCATTAAGAAAATCCATCAATAAAATGAGACAATGAAATGAAATGAAGTTTTTCAGTTAATCAATCATCTCAATATCATATCTTTTTACTTGCAAATTATTTTATAGTCTTATTAAGTTTTAAGGTTTTTATTTTTAGTAGGCAAAGAACGTACGCCTTCGCAAAATATTATTCTTCCACCAACAAGCATTAGCGTAGAATCAGAACAGTTCCAATTAGTGCTTGGCTGGTAGTGGCACAGTCCTTGCAAGAAATCAAGAAAAAAGAGCAAGCATAACTACTTTCGGCGTGGTAATTACATCGTAAAACTGCCGTTGCTGTATCAGAGATATTTTATTGTTTGTTGAGCTTCTGTGTGTAGTATACTGTATTGAATCGATGTACAAGTTTTTAAATAACATCGTATTTTCAACTCATTAGCAACTGGACAACGGATAAATAAGATACAATTCTGATTTATACAATTATTCCATGTGAAGCTGATCAGTCACCTCTCGAACATTCTTTTAATTTTGAATGTTGATAGACCACGGGGAGTTAGATTTTTGCACTGAAGTACTGATCTAACAGTACAATATTCATAACTATATATCCAAAGTAACATTTGCGCGTTTATTTCGGAATTAATAACTCCGTCTTTAATGACGATAGAGCGAAACTCTCCTTGTTAGTTTACACAGATCTCATGAAGTTATCAGAGATCTAATGAAGAAAAATTGACAACTTCCAAAAGAATGACTTTTCGAAAAAAAAAGACCTTAGTCAAACTTTCCATTGAAATTATCTTAATGAATTTTCTATTACAAGGTCTAAACGTTGGCAAAACAACTTGACTCCCGGAGGACCATTGATGTACAGAATTAAAAAACACATCCGAGAGCATATCGTCGTGGTAATTTGAAAATTGTTCAAAAACTTGTTGGTCAATATATAAAAGAGCCACTTCAATTGTAAAAACTTATAAGAGTGAAAAGAGCACTACCAGCCTTGGCACACGAGTATTTGTATAAAATTTATGTAAATTTATGAATGTAAAGATTCAACCTCCACATGTCTTATAATGTGTGCGAATGCAGACAATTATGCAATTTATTTTGTGAGGTAGTTTTGGACCTTTAGCTCAAACCTGCACTATGCTCAACAGTAATTATAACCCAAATTACTTATGACACAATGTTTGACTGTGATTTAGTAGCTGATGAAGACTAATCTAGATGAAAAATTTGTTCTAATATAAGTATGTACAACGTATGTATATGTATATATATGTACGTATATATGGGTGGTTCTTTCGAATACCGGCATGGGTTTGGACTTCACGGTCTCAGATGTTTTTCAAACTCTGGGAAAATCTTGTGTACAATGAAAGAGGTACCTTTGATTTTTTTCGAATTTTTTGATCCAATGGTTCAATTGTGATGGTAGCGTGAATTTTCTATTTTTTTTTTAAACTTTAGCATAAATTTTTCTTTTAAAGTGATATGGAGAAGAAAAAAATGAAAATTCAAAATACGTAATTTGATGGAAAAAAATCTCAGCCTTCCAACGAAAATACTGACGATTCCGTTAAAATTCTAAAACGCTGAATAACTCAATTTTGTGACGAAAATTCATTTTACAGCGGCTTGCCCCACCTCGATATTTGTTTTCAATCTTGTTTTGAAATTCTGAAAATTTTTCCGATTTTCTACCTGAATTTCAAAGTGGGAATACCTTGGGTTCAGCCGCAATTGAGTAAATTGTGAATATACTCTATATTAGGGTGACTCATTTTGGCCGACTATTTTTTGATTTTGAGTCTCGTATAAAAATTTTTTAGCTTGCTGCATTTAAGAAGCTCTTCCCAAATTTCAGATCAATTGAAAAATTTTTAGAGGTCGCGCAGAAATTTCGAAAATTCTAAAAATGTTCAAAAATTGAATTATCGTCTTTTTCAAATTTTTTTCCTCGTATCGGCAATTGTTTTTGCATTAAACGAAAATGGCATCCTGAAAATTGTGGCTCAAAATATGAATTTTTAAATGTCGCTCAAAAAAATTTTTAGGATACCATTTTTGTTTAATGTAAAAACAATTGCTGATACGAGAAATAAAAATTGAAAAGAAAATTAATTCGAGTTTTGACCATTTTCGGAGTTTTCAAAATTCGTGAGCGACCTCTTAAAATTTTTCAATTAATCTGGAAGTTGGAGAGGACTTCTCAAATGCAACAAACTAGCAAATTTTCATACGAAACCCAAAATCAAAAAATAGTCGGTCAAAATGGGTCACCCTAATACAGAGTATATTCACAATTTATTGAATTGCGGCTGAATCCAAGAGTATCCTACTTTGAAATTCGGGTAGAAAATCGGAAAAATTTTCAGTACTTCAAATAACAAAAAGTTGAAAACAAATATCAAGGTGGGGGAAGCCACTGAAAAATGAATTTTCGTCACAAAATTGAGATTCTTAACGCATTCTTGAATTTTAACGGAATCGGCAATATCTTCATTGGAAAGCTGAGATTTTTTCCCATCAAATTACGTATTTCGAATTTTAATGTTTTTCTTTTCCATATCACTTAAAAAGACAAGCCAAAGTTTAAACAAAAAATGAAAATTCACGCTACATCACAATCGAACCATTGGATCAAAAAATTTAGAAAAAATCACGGGTACTTCTTTCATCGTGCACAAGATTTTCCCAAAGTTTGAAAAAAATCTGAGATCATCTGAGACGATGAGAAGTTGGACTTCCCATGTTGGTATTCGAAAGAACCACCCATATACATGTACATAGTCTGGTGTAGAATTGTGAATATCTTAACAGCTGGAAAGATATGTTATCATTACATATCATTTGTACTTAAAAATATTTGGTTTCAGACCATATCTCGCAGTCATACTCGGTATTATTATTAACTAATATTTATTAATTTCATTAAGTGAAAGGAGAAAGCATATACATGAACAATGACCTGACGTGGCAGGAGAGGCAGAGTAAGAAAACTGTGGTGGAATGAAATAGAGAAAGAATGGAGGAAGGCAAAGGAAGAAAAGTCTTTTGGAATTCAATTAACAGACAGAGAAAAAAAAGAGAAGAAATATCACAGGAAATAGACATGAAAGACTGGATACAACACCTCAAAAAACAAATGGGAGCATTAGAAAGGCAAAAAGGGGAAAGAAGAACCGAAAACAATTCGAAGGAATCGAAAAGATAGACGATGAGAGTGAACAAATCAAGAATGAAGAGATAAGATCAGCCATAAAAAATATGAAAAAGAAAAAGGCCCCAGGTGAAGATCAAATTCGAACGACGAAAAATAATAGATGCTAATGGCAAATACCGAAAATGGATTGAAAGAGATGCTTGACAAATTCGGAAGATATATACATAACAGAGGATTGGAACTAAACGTAGAGAAATCAAAAATAATTAAAGTAAGAAAGCCAGAAGGCAGACACAAAAAGATCAGGTTCACATGGGAAGGAAAAGAAATACAAGTGGTAAAGGAAATCAACTACTTAGGATACACGTTACAAGATAACAACGGAGAGAAAAAACACATAAGAAATCTAAAGAAAAAAGCAATGAGAGTGCTAGGACAGATTTGGAGAGTAAGAAAAACAAGCTTTAAAGAGGACTGGAAAAGAAGAATAAAACTGTTTGAAACACAAGTGAAAAGCATACTAATGTACGGGGTAGAAATATGGGGTTGGAAAGAGCGAAAAGAAATAGAGAGACAATACAAGACAAATATATGAAATGGATACTAAGATTAGATAGAAATGTACCAAAACATTTACTACATGAAAAAACAAATAGAAAAAAACTAGCAATAAAAGCAGAAAGGAGGGCAATAAACTTTGAAGACAAGAAATGTAACGGAAAAAATTAAATAATGAAGGAATGCATAAAGGTAAAAAACAAACAAGAAGGAGAGAATAGCATCGATATAAGAAAAATGGAAAGATGGAAGAAAGAGAAAAAAACAATTCCTAGAAGACAAAGGTTGGTCTCTGGAATACTATAAAAAAAAAATAAATGACGATCAGAAGACAAGCGATGAGATAGACACAATAATGACGAATATTGAGGGACAAAAAAGGGAAGAAAAAATGAAAAAGTCAAAGTATTCTGAAGAATACAGAAAAATAAAGGCAGATATAAACGAACTACCAGATTATTTAGCGAAAAGATACAGCAAAGTAAGAAAAGGATTAGAATTAAAAGCAGGATTCAGAATGGGATGCGAAGCAAGAGCAAATAAATACCGGGAAAAAGCAGAACACAAAAATTGCAGAAATTGTAAGAAAGAGTAGGAAACGATGGAACATATTTTCCAAACATGTGAGGAAACAGGAAAAGAGAATATAACTTGGGAAGAACAGATAAGTGGAAGAAAAGGAATAAAAAGAATGTGGGAGGTAATCTGGGCAAGAAGAAGAAAGAAAGCAGTGAATAGTGAAAAAGGAATAAAGGATCTGAACGAACAATGCATTATGTATATAGGGATAAGAAATATGAATGTTGTTAAATGAATTAAACGAAGGGACGATGCAACCAACAAAACGGGGTAAAAGAAACACACATCTCATACACAAACACGACACAACACAACACAAAAAAAAACAATTGTAAAATAAATAAATAAATAAATAAATAAATAAATATATATATATATATATATATATATATATATATATATATATATATATATATATATATATATATATATATATATATATATATATATATATGTAAATATATATTAATTTCGTTAAGTGTTCATAGAATAGAAAATTTTTTTATCTTAATTAAGATGATGTACCCGCTTCTCTAAGTTCTAATCTTTAATAAAGATTCAAAATTGATATACATATGCTTTTTAAAAGGGTTTGATGGTTTGTGATATACAGTGTGTTACTTTATTGACATTTTGATAAGCAAGAAACACACGTGTGTATTACAGTGATATAGCAATTGTCATTAATTAACAAGAAAATTCAGCATAATAAACATTTCTCAACTGGCTTGCAGAATATTAAAAGATCATAATATACTCGTTATTCAAGATACATTTAATTATGTAATAATTTATGACTGAATTCCAACACATAGTAACTAAACCGATATTTTAGAGTTCGAAAAATAATGAATATGGACAAAAAGAAGTATGCTTTGACAAGTGCAGCATTAAAAATACAATCATTAAATAATGCTGGAGAATCTCAAGAATCTTAAGATCCGTTAAGTGATAAATCATATTAAATAGCATAAATAATTATGCGTTCCTCTTATTCTTAGCTCACTCAAGTTGTACTCAACTACTGCGCACTTTAAGAATAAATTTAACAGTTCAATTAGTTCTTGATAATTGATTTGAGCAGGAGGAAGCAGCACGATGTGTTGAATGAAGCGATAAGTAAATGATGAGAATAAAGAAAAACAAATATATATATTTTACAACCAATTGGCCAGCCAATTATGAAAGAAAACAAAAACTGTAGTTCAGTTTACAGACGAAAGTTTAATGTTTTCTAGGATCTCGTTGCCTTTTCATTGTCTTTTGCCATTGCATATTATGTTTTAAATGCATGTGACGACGCAAATCAGTTCTACGACTCAGAGTGGTCTGACAGAGGACGCAGGTTGTCTTGTTGCGATGCACTTCAAGGTGCTGGCTGAGTGAAGCAAGGTGCTTGTAAACACTTCCGCAGAGACTGCACGCAAAACGCCCTGGGCCCTGCATCACCATGTGAGCAGTTGTATCGCCAACATGCTTCTGTTTGCGACCCACCCCCCCTGCAACACATAACAGCTTTGTGACCCCGATTACTTGTAATATATATTAAATCGTTACATACTCTATCATCTCCTCTATTATACAGATTTAATTCAAGTTCTGTTGATTTTGTCAAAAAATTTTTTTTCTCTCTCCATACATTAATATTTAGTATTAAATTAAACGATAAAGTTTAACGTAGTCTGGAATTCCTTGTTATATAATTCCATATACTAATTATAATAAACTGTAAAGCATTAGAAAATATTGCAAAAACTGCAGTGAGAGAATGAAAGCAATCATCAAATGTTTATCTGTAATTAAGTTTCTTTTAGCTATCTTAGCTAACACATAAGATTAATATACATTTAAGACAGTCAATTGGCTTTGCTAAAAGTAAATTATTATTTAATGCCGCGGCGGAATATTGTACAAGAATTTTCATGCTGTTGAATAGCATACTTTCGGTACTGAGGTGAAGTAACAGAATATTTAAATAAAACTAAGTTGGTGCAGACAATTATTAATCTTGCAGTAAAAAAAAAAAAAAAAAATACTAACAAACATTCCATAGTGGAGATAATTTTATATCGATCAGTTCATTTGAAGAGGCGGATCGACCGACTTGAACAGGTTTGACCACCTCACTGATTCTAAAAAATTTTCAGCCCATCAGCCAAAGTGTTATGTGCCCATATTGTGATTAGAATTGCTGCGAGAGATGTTAATGTTATGAATGGTTAAATAAAGGTAAACTATTTCACGTGAAATTATTCATGTGTGATATAAACATACAACATACATGCGCACCCATACATAGACCAATAATATGCTACAATAACATTAGTTTTTAACTAGGGAATCATAATCTTATGCTTGATTTGAATGAGTTTCTAAGCTGTAACTAGTTGGAGTATAATTTTTATAACAATAACCAGATACAGATTATCGACGTACCATCAAGCATACTATGTATGAAATCTGGTTGACATTTAAATTGATGGTAGTACTAGCAAAGAAAAAGTCTCATTTCTTTTTGTTATGAAAACTTACAGCTGCGTAGGTAGATAACAGATGTATAATGAGTTTGAAACTTTTATTATTCACACACATCATTTTACAGTTTATTTTTAGCCTACATGGGCCAAACGTAAAAGTACTAAGTGATAATATATTATTAATTGGTAGAATTTTCTTTATAAATAATAGTCTGCAAATTTACATGCTAAATTAAAGATTGGCAATATTGTACTTGGTTGTTAATATAGTATTTTTTTTTTTTTGCGAGGAACGTGCTCATTTTTCTAATACATAATGAAAACATGTCCTGATTGGTACATTCAATTATTATTGTGTACCTTGATAATTATTCAACTCATACATATAATCATACTACTTTATTTTCCATAAACAAATGACATCTAGTTTATATAATTAATAATATATAAAGGAAAATTATAGACCTTGTATTTCTTTGGCAAGATTTAAAGTACTGGTACATACATTATTTTCTTTTTCTATCAAACTTGACTTCTTTGGCTTGTGACGTTTCGTTAGGTTTGACTTATTTCTCGTTTTTTTTTCCTCTTCTAAGTCTACTACTCTGCATGGAAGCATATCAATAGAGTATTATCATAAAGCTGGATTTTTCTCATCGAGTAAAGTATAATAAAATATAAAACAAATACAAAATTTCTGTTTCGCGATCACCATTTAATTACAACCAACGAGAAAATATATCTATAGCATTGGTTTATTTAAACAACTTTTTTTTTTTTACGCGTATACAGTCCAACTTGTTTCGTACATGCAATGGCAATAATTTAGAATAGTCTTCTTAAGTTGAATATATTAGACTTTATAAAGTAAATAATAAGAATGATTATGATAATATGAATGCACATTCCTCTTTATTCTACTAAGTACCAAAAATCATTTGACTAGATAAAATAAACTTTCATACATAACTTCTTTGGTTACTTATAAAATTGTAATTTATATAATATACAGGGTGATTCACATTTCATGAGTAAATTTCCAGTTTTTGATTCTCACTAAAATCTAAGAATAAAGTTCCTTATCAAAAATTTCGAGAGACCAGTCGTTCTCAAGTTGGAGAAGGTTTGTTCCGCCCAATCAAAGGGTCGAGTTGTGTTTTGCTCAGACACGGGTCAAGCCTGTGAAGTTAATGGTGCCCGTAACATATGAACTTTGCCTGTGAATTCGACGTACACGATTTTTAGGTATCTCCTAATGTTGTTCTAGGTCATCTCCACCTAATAGTTCAAAACTGTTCAAGTCGTCTGATTCTGTAGATGGCGTCAATGAGGTGGTCCGTGAGGTGGTCTCGTCCTCCTGCTCATTTTCCCTGGAGTTTTGGCTGTTCCAGTTGTCAGATTGGTAGTTTCCGTGCCCCACATATTTTACGCTCCATAAATGACGTTATCCAGCGGGTCAGGTTGATGAATCTCGTCCTCCAAGTCGTACGTTTCGTAATTTTAACTATTTCAGGTCATCAGACTGGTGGTTCTCCTGTCCTACGTGTCTTACGCTCTAAAAACGATGTTATTCAGGTGGTCAGACTGGTGATTCTCGTTCACCAGGTCGTGTGCTCCGTAGTCTTCGCTATCCTGAGACGTGGAGCAGGGGAACAACTAGCCTGACATAGTAAAAACTATGCAGCGAATGACCTGGAGGACGAGAATACTAGTCTGACTACCTGGTTGGTGTCATCTATGAAGAAAACACGTAGGGCACGAAAATCACCAACCAGATGACCTGGACAGAGAAAACTAGGAAGTGGAATTAACCAAAAGCGACATTAGAAGATATTTGAAAATCGCGTGTATCAAATTCACAGGCAAAGTTCATTTGCCACGGGCACTGATAAATTTACAGGCTTGATACATGACTAAACATGGCATAACACGGCCCTCAGATTGAGCCAAAAAAACCTTGGATTTCAATACGGAATACAAAACTGAAATTTTTCTCATGGGATGTGAATCACTCTGTGTATATGTGTGTATATATATATACATATAAATGACTAGGGTGATAAATGTAATAAATTTAAGATTGATATCAATATATAATAAACTATTTCTTCTTTGGTATTACTTCACACTAAGGGATAGGACTAGAAGTAATTCTTTCTACGCTGCTTTCTCTAATGCGTATGGTGGTGTATGTAGTATTGGCCTCAACACTTGTAGCATTCCGCGGAGCAAGAGTTGAGGCAGGTAATGGAGTTGAGGTACGAATAGGCTCTGGCGGTGCTCCAGAACCTGGCCAACCGTGACGATTTTTAAGGTGACGTTTCATGTGCGTCGTACGGCTGAGCACTTTGTGGCAAACTGGACACTGGGTTGTTCCTTTATGCATATTCATATGCTTATACATGGAATCCCGATTCCAAAATGATTTACCACATAGTTTGCAAGAATGTGATGGTTGTTCGATGACCACAGTGCGAGAATCTAAATCAAATAAGAATCATACTGGAGACACGCCGATAAAATCCCTGTCTGACTTGAATATTTCACATTCTCGTAAAAAAATATAAAAAAAATTAATAATAATAATAATAATAATAATGATATACTATTCTTCTGAGATTCTGTAAGTACGTATAATTATTATAATAAGCACACTAACGAACATGAACAATAAATTAATATTGTGCAACGGCATACTCACTCTTGGGGCAATCATGCTATGCGAACTGGCAAAATCAGTACACTCGGTAGTACGGAAATCTTTATTTATGAATCTCTCATGCATAATGTTAAACTCTCTCGCAGTTGACACAGAGCTTTATCAGCTTCACTAAACTACTAATATTACACACCTATACGTATATGATCAAACAATACAGAAAAACTGTCTATTTAGATATTGCGATTAGTTAACGATGATTGCTTCTGTGCAGTGTACCGACAATCATATATGATTCACTATAAAACTGTGTATACATAATATTTACCTCAAAGTATAATAATAATAATAATGATAATAATAATAATGTTAATAATAGTAATAATAATAATAATAATAATAATAAAATATCAAAATGTAAGATAAAACATACGAATAATAATTACGAATAAATTACCAATACTGGTGTTTTTAATTTCAATGTATGTGGAATCAACTCATTGGTAAAAACAATTTTCTTTTCCTACAATTCGCGGATATAATATTCATAAGTGTGTTTGAATGTATAACATCGTTTCCACACATTGGCAACAAGGAGCTGGTAGTGCCTATCTTATAGAAAGAAAATTTTTATTCCTCATTACAGTAAATTATATTTATAGTACAATTTTTTATTCCTACAGTATAAGTTCCATGCTTATAATTACATTTGCTACTAGGTATGCTACATTGACGTTAATCCTTATTACGAGCCTATCCCATTGAAGGCCCTTCAGTTTCCCATCGTCAAGAATTAATAGTTTAGATTAAATCGTAAGATGTGATAAATATTTAAATTTATTTTCAGTACATTAGTTCTGGGCGTTTACAGTACCACAAATAACGAAATCAACGCATTGGTCCAAATTGTATAATAATATATAATATAGGTATACCAATTTATATATATTCTGTATGATTGTATCATATTTTCAGTAAGTTTAAAATATTTGTATAAAATTAATTGGATAAATCAATATCACATACTTTCATTGTAAAATGATATCAAACCTATCCCCTGTCCTGTTTAACCCAAGTCCATTTCAAAATATATATGTATAGAAATTAATCTGTCATCTTACAGTAATTCAAAGTAATAGCAGTTTAAAGATATATACAATCTGGGCATATTAATGAACCATTCTTTGTTTGCGGTATATAAGTCCTCACAGTAGTTTTGGAGGCATTGGTACAAAGATGTTGAGCGATATTAAAACAAAAAAATAATCGAGCATAGTATGTATACATGATAAAAAAAAATAGGAAAATGGAAAATTGAAATATACGGATATCACTCAATATCTTCGTGTGAGCCAATAAGTCTTTATTTTTAATTAACCAATGAACAGTGCCTAAGTAGTACTAGCTGATTTTCCACCGCTTATTTATGACTTCGGAACTATTGCGTAGTGATTGAGAGTTAATTTAAATGTTGTCTTGAGAATAAGAATTGGAGAATTGCAGAAAGTCCTTTTTATTGGGGGGGTGGGGGGATAACGTTTACTTGATTCCGTGCACATTTACCAAGTGGCAGCGCATAGTATACTTGCGAGTGAAGACAGCTTGACATATTGGACAAACAGTATCCCCTCTGTGTATACTGCGATGGTGGGCAAGGGAGTCCCCACGATTGTAGGTCTTTCCACAAACATCACAAACCCACCGACCGCTTTCATCATGAAGGGGCCTCGACCTTCGCCTGACATCGTAACCAAAGCTGGTTTGAAGTTGATTCCCAACAGATGTTGTTTCGTACTTTGAGTCTGCGCATATAATCCAAAGTGTTTCCCATACACACACACAGCTACATTGTTCATCGCTACTTATGTAAGTTTACGTTTATGTTTATGTAAGTAAGTTTATATATTATATGTATGTATATATATACACATACGTACATATACATATACATATACATATACATATATATATATATATATATATATATATATATATATATATATATATATATATGTATGTATGTATGTATGTATGTATGTATGTATGTATGTATGTATGTATGTATGTATGTATGTATGTATGTATGTATGTATGTATGTATGTATGTATGTATGTATGTATGTATGTATGTATGTATGTATATACATATATATATTGAATATTTCAATATTTAATCCCTTTAACAGTTGTAAGTAATCCCCATAAGCGTATTCAACTAATTGTAAGCCGTCAACCAGAAAGAAGATTTTTGACCAAGACAGGATTTTCTAAAGCTAGGAAATATTGAAAATATCCGTAAGAAACGTAAGTCCGATTTCAATAAGTATGTATTCAATTAAAAAAGCAGAATCAAGGGCCTTTGTCTATTGATAACGAGATCATGAACTTTCAATGATGTATATTATCTAGCTAAAACAGTACCGAATAATCTCTCCAACATTATATGCTAAATACATAGATTACGCATTAAAATTAGGATATTTTCCCAGCCAATAAAATATAATTGGTTGTAAAAATTCCACGAACTCATACACTTAAGATGTAGATAATCCCGAAGCTGGATTTACATGCAATAGTAACAAATATTTCTGTATTTATCATTTCTGTAATCCAATTTCTGAATCTTTTTCTTATTTAGTCACTTTAAAAATGACAAATGCCAGTAAACAATTATCATTTCTCATATAAGTACACACCAGATAAATTAGTATAACGTTAACAATAATCGAGGAATTGTAAAGAATATATCTCCTTCCAAATACCATATTCCAAGAGCCAATCGCTTGTAACGCTTATAAAAATTATACCTAGAAATATACTCATTCTTTTTGTATATATACTACTGAACATGCACAGTAGACAATGTTTAAATTACTCTTTGTGATCAGCGTACAGCAATGTTTAGGTAGATAATCAGCCGAATGAATAGCCAGTAGTACTGTATTTCCACTGATCTGATTAGAAAAATATTTTACACCTAACAGCTCTATATCAAAAATATTTTACAAAACAATTATTATTCATAGCAACATTAGATTTTTTCCAATAATGGTTTGCGTTAAGTAGATCTGCCGTTTATTTAGAAAAAAAAAATCAACTGTTTCAGGAATAATAACAACGACAATAGTTAGTATAATAATATTAATAATACTATAGTAACAACATAGCAACAATAACATATTATATTAATAACTCAGTTCCGATGAGAGGGGAGGTGAGCAACTATTTAGAATTTCTATGAATATATAGTCTCTCCAATTTGGTTTGCTGTAAGAATTGTACAAAATTAAGTCTTTTCAAATTCATCATTGGGATTAGAAACCGTTTGAATGTTTTCTATGATAGACTAACTTCCTCAGTGCTTGTTGCTTCAAGTTATGAGCCTTAACTGTTGTTACATTTGCGGATCAAGGTGAATTTGTTATGAAATAAAAACTGAGGAATGAAGATAATTAACGTCGAAAATTCAATTTTGCATTAACGCTGAATGAACATTTATGTATGCGCAATAGATGGGCTCTCATATCGTAGCTTCGACTAAATATACGATGACAAATTGGGCATTTTGTTTGTCCTGTATGCAAGTCTTTGTGAAGCGTTAATGACATTGGGTGCTTGAAACCTTTCCAACAAATTCTACAACGAAATAATAACTCTGTATCCGATGATTGACCAAAATCATCATCTATTGTTGAACCCAAATCCACATTTGGCCCAGTACTACCTCTTCCAGTATCCGGTGCTGGTTCTACAAATAAACACAAACATCGACGCCGTAAGTGCGATTGATAAAACGCATCATCTGCTTAGTATGTAACAACAAAGCACAAGCTATAGAGGAAGCTCCGTCAGACAAGGAGGGACATGTAACACCATTTAATTAAATAAGCACCCATCCGAGTTTCCAACCAACTAATTATAAGTGTACCTATATCTACTTTCCAATATTATTATAATTTTGTTTCCGGAATGTTGGAAAGTTAAGATTGAGTCAATAGCTAATATACTAAGGAATTAACTGTAGAAAAAAAAAAAAAACCAAAAATAGTAAAAACAGAATAACAGTTCATTATTTATTGTCATTTGGTTTCGGATGTATTTAATTTTCCTTTATAGTCAATTCCACAACAACAAAAAAATCTTTACAAAGACTGATATCATGATAACGTAAAGATATAAGCGTTATGTGACAAATATTGCAGAGCATAAAAATAAATTGATTCTATTTTCGAGCGGCGAGTACAGTTTCAAATTATGGACATAAAAAGCTTATCGTCAAGAAATAATAGGTACATTTTATCCTGGGCAAGACGGCTGGTCCTTAATACCTCTACTAGAACTTAAAAGTACTCTTGAATATTTCATATCCTATACATCTCAACTTTGCTCCATAAAAGTTAATTTTATCACAGAAACAATTGCAATTCTAGTTTCATTAAAGCTGCACATTAATGAGGGTATGTGGTAAAATTGATTGGATAAAATTACTTTGTGAAATAGCGACGATTCTGATTTGCTAATTCGAAATTAACACAGCATCGGAATATTACAGATTAGAACTGAGTAAATTAGATATTGAAATTTTGTATGTGTTTAATAAAATAATAACATACGATAGTACGCTAATTGAAAAATATCTTAAATATATAATTTATATTGTTCTTAATTGATAGTTATTTAATATTTCTCGAATTAGTTGTGAAAAAAAATATATTTAATTTCTTGTCAGCTAATGTTTTATTCTTTGTTAAATTACAAGTAGTAATAAAAAATGCCTAAGATAATTTCATAATATACAAATTCAGGCTATTTTCGTTAAGGTAGCAAAATTTTATACATATTAGGTGGTCTGAATTTATTAAATTTAATGTTTTTTTTTTCTCCAAATTGTTCCGCCTCGATTTTTGTTACGTTTGGAACGTATGATACTTTTGTCCAATAGTTGAAATTCCCTAATGCTTAACTTGTAACGTCTTGGTAAACATGGTGGGTATTAGTTAACTTCACAAGCATGGCATTGCAGGGGCTTGGTTGGTGCTACGGAGGGGTAATGTGTGGAATGGCTCGCATTTCATGAAACTCTGTAAAACATGGCCAGCGGCACAGACAGGCATTGCAGGGCCAACATTTGAAGCGTGTCTGCCTGAGTTTTCCCCTTGATGTAAGTACTCCGAGCCGTTTGCAGTGTACACATACTTTCCCATGACCATTTGCTTTGCTGAGGCTATGAGGTTGACCAGATACGTATGTAATCCCTCCTGGAGAAAATTGGCCAAATCTTCAGTTAATGAAACTTACAATATGTGCACATGCAGCAACCATTAGTAACGTGTGATCAATCCCAGCACCAACCCGTAGCCGTAAGCGTATCTATATGAGCAACCAATACCCACAATGTAGTATGTAGCATTGCCAGGTGCTAATTCAATATGCTCTCTCATTGTCATTTCCTCAAATTATTTATTATCGTTTCATCGAGTTTATACTAATTGTTCAAATGTAGGTGTTAGAAATGTGAATGATTCATCGAGCTCATGATAATAGCTAGTATAAGAATTTTATTGAACTCCAATATATTAGCCCTTGTTTTACTTTAAATGTGTATTAAATCAAAGATTTATTTCATCATGAGGGGCATATGAGCCACCACAACTCAGACAGCCCTCAGACCTCTTGATATCAATTTCTGCCGCCGAGCGAGATTTTGCATCAGGAGTACCATATTTGAACTGAACTCCCAGCCAGAGTGATCTTAAGTCTAATACTGTAGCAGATAACAAATATCTCGCAAATTATCATAAAGTTGATAAGGTACATTTAATTGATTTGAATCATGAGACTTGTTCGTGGCAAATTATCTGAATTCTTGAAAAAAAAAACAATAATATAGCAATGTAAATCCCTGTTTACCATAGCAAAATCGCACTTAAAGGTATAGAATAACGATATCTCCAAAAATGCTGATTTGTTTCTGGAACAAAGATTTGCTGGGATACCTTTTATCCAACTACATGTAACATCTAAGATTCGGCGTAAACAAATCAATAGATAAAAGTTACGAGTATTTCTCATTTATTTATTGTATTGATTAAATTTGTCGTAATTTTCAAATATTCTTAAGTTTCTACCTATTGATCTGTTTACGACGAAATTTAGAAGTATTACAAGTAAAAAGTATTTCAGTAGATTTTTGGTCTGAAAAATCCCTATTTTAGCCCTTTAATTGCGCTTTGTTATAGAAAACAGGAATTTACATTTGTGCGGTATTTTTTATTTAGCAATTCAGAAAATTTCACACACAAAAATCTTACGACGCGAATCAATTAGATGCAGCCCATCGACTTTGCAATAATTTTTAAACAATTCATCAGAACAATCCGCCCCCTGTTAGCTTCAGTGATGTCTGAGCTGGGATCGTTTTAACCCGGGGTTTGTTTCAGATAGTGTCTCTGATGCAAAATCTCGCTTGGCGGAAAAAATGGAGATGGTGAGATCTGACGGCTGCCTGGGTTGAGGCAGAACGCCTGATATGCATCAATTTCGATATACTTTTTTGAGCATTAGTTCATTTTCTTTCAAGTGTTTTATCTGCTGCATGGACAAAGAATGACGATTCATTACAACCTTTTTAGAATAGTACAAGCTAACACATGGATTATAAAATCTTTGTTACTCAAATATTAGATTACAAGTAAAGGAAATGAAAATATTTTGCAGCAGGGAATGGCTGTATAGTGATATAAAACATTGTTAGAGATACACAGCTTCAAATAACTACATAATAAATCTCAATATTACATAACTTAAAAGCTAAAATATAAACCCTCAACAATTCAAAATATAAGGCAAATTCATATCGTAATAATGAACATTCGTTTGCTTCGCTATAGATTAAGAGAACATTTTAATATGTTTTCATATACCTATCCTTTTGCTTAGTCTAATATGCTGTTCCCCGGCGATTGAACTGTAAATAAAGACAGATGAATTTAACTCATCTGACAGATGCAGCTGCTGGGATTCAATAATTTTCAGCTAGCACTGCATTTTTGTACAAAGTTCTATAGAATGAATTATTCTTGCTGTCTGCTGGTCAACCGGGCAGTGCTTGATTGTTTGTACTTAACAATAATAAATACTTACTACTATTTATTCTGATTGGTAAATTGAATGGCTATTGTAACATGCGTTAGAAATTTGTCAGTGTAGAAATACAGTACCACCAGTTGTGTATAATAAACCTGAATCAGGGTGTCTACTAAAATATAGATACAAAATTCCCTGAGAATTCCAGGTTTTTCCACACAATTCTGAAAAATTTCCAGGTGTATTGGAGATATTTTCTTCTATTCCTTGACCACTCAGACAATGCCAAAGCATACGGATTTAATCTTATTTTAGGTATTTTTCTGAAATCATTGGGATTAAATATAATCTTTTATATTACATTGTTCAGAAACAACAAAGAATTTATAAGGTTATTTTAAACAAATTGAAACTTGAAATAATTGTGTACGATACATTCTACAAAATTCTCTGAGTGACCCAGAAATTCCCTGAGATTTCCAGGTTTTTCCAGGTAGTAGACACCCTGTGAATATCGTTGCTTAAAAATAATCGATTATGATAATATTCAAAAATTTTCTAATTGCTACAGTAAAATTGCCTCTTGGTAATATTAGGAATGATGATATGTTTTTCAACAGTTCAGTATGTGGTAAAATTAATTTACTATAATATATACATCTATCGTATTAATTGTGTACTTGATGTTGTAGGATCTTGTGAATAATGTTAGTAGTAGTTACGGCACTATGGAATTTTTGTAGTACTTTAACTAGCCACATAAAAATCGTGATCTATTAATATTGTATTAGAAAGCCAATTGACAAATTAATTCTTTAAGGCATCATCGCACACCATGTTAACTATTCCTATTTATACATATGTCCTTACGATTCCGACCATATATTAATTCATTTAAATACTAATTTCTAATATAACATAGGCTATTTTAACTAATATCCAGGTAATGAACAAAAAAAATAAATAAATAAATTGATAATATATTTTCGTTCTTAAAATTACATCATTAATACTGGTCCAGTTTTATAGATCCTGATGAGCTTATTCTTAGCCATTCGCCAACACATTCTATTGAGAATAATAGTGAAGCAAAGAAGAAAATTTTTAAAAATAGAAAAATAAAAATAAAAGACCAGAACACTAAAGTATAACAATAAAAACGGTATCAATATTTAATGGCTTGCTGATAATATATTGTAGATGGACTGAAATAGTTTCTTACATTTAATTTAGAATGAAACGAATTTTATATAATTTTAACGAGTAATAAATTAACACGAGACAAATACGGTGTATAGAATAAGAATTCAGAAGCGCATACATAATAACATTTATACTTACAGAAAAAAAATAATTCTACAGTATGTGTATAATGTATGATGTTTAATGAGACTAATTTTCACTCGTAGGATCTTTCAAAGTTATGAATGAAATTGTTTCTTGAAAATTGTTTCAGATCGGCGCTTCAAATTTGCCAGCTGGCATGATATTAATAATCAGATGTGTTTAGCCATAGTACTCGGTACAGGCCCTCGTCGTTTTATGATTATATTCAAACGTTCAAACGTTCTTATCAATAAGGAAATGCACGGTAGATATGATAAATGTTAAACTAGAAATGTATACGTCCTTCATACGTAGCAATAACGCTAGTTACGATTGCTATTAATCCACCTTGTTAGTGGAGATATTTATTTATTTAACTCTGTATTCAAACTCAAAGTGTGAAGCTTTGTAAAACGATTAGGGGTACGTACGTGAAACTGATAAATGGTGCATGCTATCATTTTAGCTTTGAAAATTAATGTATTTACTTACCTATTTGTACTATACATGTACACATGTATGTATATATATGTATATATATATATATATATTTTTTTTTTGTTGCTTTCGTTTGGTTTTTTTTTTTAGTACATATATAAGAATCAAAGATAATTAGATTATTTCAATAATAAAGTTGGTTGGAAAATATAACAGCAGATTGCTTACATGCCACCATCACCACCACCACCGCTTGTGATATTTACATTGGTGTAAAAATCTTATTTTCGTTTAGAAAGAGGCTTAGATACGCACCTTGAATACCTATAATGTCTTTGGAAAATGAAAAAAAAAAATAAAAAAATAAAAATTGATATTATATTTGTCGCAGAAAAAAAATTTACATCCCAAAATTTCTCTCCACTTTTTTTTTTTTGTTAACATCAATTATCGTTTAAAAATAATATACGTAACAGTAAACTGCAAAACAGAAATCATAACAGATTACCATGTAGTAAGACACGGAAGGATTTATGTTAGACTTGAATTTTTTATGTGGCAAAAAATCTTGACCACCCTTCTTCCATTATATTTTTTACCATACAATATTTAATACCGTTTACCCAACGCTCGTAGATATATTACGGTACATATAATATTGAGAATAGTGCGCTTAGAGTTAGTGCAGATGAAGAGCATAGTGGTGGTTTTGTATTGGTTATTTAAAACATTGCTGATTGTCGGCACACATACAGCACTTGGCAATGCTCACTAGTATCTACAGATCAACCTACACCCGAGTGCCTGTACCACACCTTAACATTCAAAATCCATGCACTCTTTACACTAAAGGCATCTTAGTAGTAAATGAAAAATAGTTTGATTTTATATTTAGTCATTATAACTTGATCAATTTGCCCACCAAATATTTGAAACATTATCGATTCACATACTGGTGCCATTTCTGAACCCGACTAAACAAACAAATAAATTTATTTTCCTCTCAAAATGATCAAATTTCCTCGTTGCATTTAGAAGCTTATCGATCATTCACGCTGTGAGATATAATATCAATCATCACATATCTGTGTAACAATCATTAACAGTTCTGATAGGTCGGGTCCATAACGTCACGAAGTTATGTTACGATTAAATGTTCAACGTCTATGCACAACTTGAGGGAAACGAGTAGTTTCCCAAAAGTATATTAGAATTTCTATTTATCGTATCTCCTCGTTTCACCCAAGTAGTGCAAAGACTTTGAATTTATTTTCTTTAATTAGTTTTTTTATGTTCCAGAGTTATACTTGTAGATACAGTTCTTTGATAATTTTATTATTTAGCTACGCTGCTGAATCATACTTATTTATCAGCTATAACAATATCAAGGAAACAGATTCAGTTTCTCTGACGATTTATCTACCGGTTTAATATCAGGCTCTTATTCCATAGAATGTTTTCATTATTGGCAAAAAATTTATAACGGAAAATTCAAGAATCTTTTATCGAATAATATTACAACATTCTATGAATCAAATGCCTGCTTTAATTTAGCTTTTTTTTTATTTTCTGTTTCAATCCAAAATGCGTACAGCTTTGTCTCACGGTATCAATAAACACGAGCAATTTTTCATTTCCACTTCAAACAGAAGAAATATATAATATTTTTGTTTTTTCATGGGCAAATTACACGCATTTTTTAGGCAAAATACTTGACTGCCTGCTGCGGTGCCTTCCTCTATTCTGTTCTTGCTAAATAATTTTGTTTAGAAAATAAAGTTGTGATAAAAAATAACTTAAAAAACAAAAAGAAATATAACAATACGTCTGTTAGATAGGCACCTATTCGAATACACTTATGTGTACGATTGGTATGATATATCAATTATTACAGATATACATATCAGAATTTACACATTGGGATATCTGGACTTATACTCTGCAGGTAAGAATAAAAAAAAATTAAGAAAAATAACGAGAGAAAAAAAATAAATATCAATCTTTGACAAAGTTTACAGATAATGATAATAATAATACCATTAAGCAGTAAGCGGTACAGAAGGGTAAATATGAAACTTCCACCTGTGTCACACAAATATTTGTTACAATACAAAGACTGCTAGACGTAGAAAGAATATCACAGAATGTATTGCAAAAATAGAAATAATAATATCGGTAAGTCGAGATAATTATAGAGTAAAGTTTAAACGAAGGTAAAGCGAAAGAAATAAAAAAAATTTTCACTCTATTATGATCGTGGTCGTAAAAAATTTGTTAATTATTTAATTAAAATTGTTTGTTTTAATTAATATCAGTAACTGATTTCGAGGGTATGGCTACAGCAGCAGGCTCGATCGTAAAAATATAGCAAATATTAATTCATTTCTCTGAATAGACTTACCCTGTACTGCTTCCTGCGATAATCTCTCTCCCGACGTACTCGGCTTGGATAATAAATGGCCTGTAAAGAAAAATGGGAATTCTAAATAGCAGAAAGTGGGATAAACATAATCAGGAAAAACCACTCTAGTAATAAAATTTCATCGATATCTTACCCTGGTCTGTCGATTGATGCGTCATGTCTAAAGACGTGTCCGAAGTGGACTGATTAGCTGAATAGAACGAGTGACTAATATCTGGCTTTTGGTCATGATCAGGTGTATCAGATGGTGTTTCATCGAGGACAATTCTGTTCGTTGAACTCTCCCCAGCACTTTGTTCCTCGTAACTACAACTACTGCCGTCCTGTTCTAGGTACTCGGGCATCTCTAATTTCAGATTTGGCATTAATGGAATTATTTCAACTGAATCACTGGAAGGATTCGTGTTGTTATCCGACGTCGTTTTGCGCTCTGATTCTTTAGAAGAAGATGTTGTATTACCGCTTGCTCCCTTATCCATATTAACGCTACTACTACCACCTTCCCGACATTTTCGCCTCTTGTTTGGTGGTGTTTCAGACTGTATATCTAAGGTCGGGAACTGAGCCGGAGATGAGGGCGACTTTGAACCGTGATTACTCGTTGCCAATTTACTCGGTGCATTTTGTAACTGAACTTCAGGCTCGTTTGGTAGGTCTGTGTCATCCTGAATAAGACAAGGAGATAACAAAATGAGTTAGTCTTAGAAGTCATTAAAAATCTGGAAACTTTATATGCTCTGAATTTTGAAAATTCGAAATGTATTCTATCGCTTTTCCTTTTTTTTTCCATTCAAAATAGTCCATCATCTTCAGATTCTTTTTAAATTTCTTCACAACTTTTCTTTTTTCACATTCATTATACGGAAAGCAGTTGAATCCTGATTTCTTTTTTTTTTTCCTTATGTACATCTTGACATCAAATTTTTATATCCACATATTTTTAGTAACAAATAATGAGATTAATAATACTGGGATCGATTTGGCTTCGAATTATGTTTTCTATTCATTATCATCTCTACGAAATGCCTTTTCTATATATTTAAACGATTCAACTAGTCAGCTTTTACAAATTTTGGAGAAAATCCTATAATTAATTGATTCGAACGGGATTAATGCGGCGCCAATCATCCGAAACAAACAAAAGTTTTACATCAATATTTTAGATTGATATATATATATATATATATATATATATATATATATATATGTATATACCGTGTGAATTAAATTGCATAAAATTTATGGGAAGTATTCATGTTCTAAAGATTTACTTTATTATTTGTAATTATAGCATTTATAAATCTCATTTGTGCATCTATTACAAAAGTTTCTTGACCAATTTCAACATCCCTTGTTCACACTGTGCAGAAATATTTACTGATTCAGTACGTTGAATCTAAACTCTGTAGGTGAAATGGCTTAAATGTAATCCTGTACAAGGTGGAAAAAAGTGCAATGACCTGTTGCAAAATGTTAACAAAAGACCAAAAAAAATAAAAAAAATTACCAAGAAATGAATTGCAAGGTGTACACGAGTCGTTGAAATTAATTCTTAAATTGCGTCATTGAGTTGATAAGATTTTAATCAAATTTCGTGATTAATTTGAAAAATTTTTGTAAAAAAATTATAACCTAAGTTAATTTAAGTATTTCAAATCGATTTGAATCCCCATATTCCTACCTCGATTAAACTATCGCTGTCTTTTCCAGTCCCATCTGTAAGTCCTTGAACAGCAAGAAGTTCGGCGGTGGTAAGAAAGCTGGCGAGTTGTTCTTGAACGACGTTAACTTCACCCTGATACATGAAATCGACTAGCGCAGCTAGGTCGTCGAATTTAACATTTCGAAATATTATGACGGGATGTTGGCACGGATTTTCCTGTAAAAATTCACCATGTTTTTAGTCTATGAGAAAGAGTGAACAAGAAGAAGAAAAAGAAGAAGAAGAAGTCAGGGTGTCTAGCGACAAACCGAGTTATTAATTCAGGAAATTTATAGGATTAAAATTAGCGAAATAGAATATTAATTTCATGTATTTTCAACAAATTTTATCGATCAATCAGTTTTGTCTTTTTTTTCAAAGAAACTACATTTTGAAACTTCAAGAACAAAAGTGATTGATTGATTCAGACGTTTTGAAAGTAGTATAAAGCTTATGTGAAACTTTGCCATAAATTTTAGGAGAAATGACGATTTTTACAAGATTTCTAAAACCTAATTATGATTAGAGGATAATTTCAACATTTCAAGCATTATCAGGACTGCTAGGCACCCTGAGAGAAGAATTCCTGGTCAAAGCTTTGACAGTTTATTTATTTATTTATATATGTATTTTGCATTGGTGTTCCTAAAGTTAATTCTTGTTTGTTCCTTGCAGTTCATAGCACTTACTTTGAACAAATCTCTGAAATAGGTGCTACATGCTGACAAAAGCATCTTGTGTGCTCTTATCCGTTTTCCCTCACAGCTAAGAGTTACGTCAACTAAATCCTCGTCTGTTCTCAACGTGTCAAACGCACACGTTATATGTTTAAGATAGTTGTTCCACCTCAATGAGAACTGTTGACTCGAACCCATGCTGATATACTGTAAAATTAACAATTTAAAGGATGTGATTTTTATTTTATTTTATTTTGTTTTTTTCTATACTCTGGTTTTTAATTCTTTCATACATCTTTATTTTAAAGGGAAACGAAAAGAAATTTTGATTTTATTATGGTTAAGTCGTGTTAATATTATATTAAGTATATATCGGTAAGAAAATCTAGATGAGTGAATAATTTATAAGAAAACTGGACTTACGTTAGTTATGGAAATTTTTTTGGATAAAAAATAATTGTTTTTATTTTTATCTTATACGTTTTTTTTTTTTTTTTGGGTATGTAGTTTATAGGTTGGTAGGCAGCGAGGGGTTTAGGGTTTAGAAAAGTCAATAAAAATTATTGATTTGAAGCACGTTCACTATACTGTCAGTTATTGGACGAATATTATATGTTTTATTAGAAATGTGTGTTTTCAGTTTACGGTAATAATACGCACACATTGATCAGGGGATAAATAAGAACTGTAAACAGCGATGAAGTACGATGGGTTTTCATTGCACTACTCTATTTATGTATACGCAAGTTGTGTATGTGTGTGTTTTCTTGTTTTTTTTTTTTTTTGTTTTTCCGTTTTTTTTTGTACGTTTTTCTTTGCTTTTTCTTTCGTTTTTTTTTTACTCGGACTAGAAGATGTGATAGAATAATTTTGACACGCTTTAAACACTCATATTACGTAAGGTTTTTTTTTTCTTCTGTTTTTCTTTTTACGGTTAACTATTCACCAGATTATTCAGAACACACATAAAGTTTATCATTTCATTTATCACAATAATTTTCGACCAAATGACAGCTGGCGACCATTTTACTTTCGGTAACCGCGACGGTGCGTGTGGAGACGTGAACGTGAAAGACGCCACTTTTGCATACTCTATTACTTGCCCGCCTACCACCTCGCCGCGCGATGTGCGTGTATTTGATCCCCGCCGATAACGTAGAAATGACGCACATACGACCAGTTGAGAGAAAGCATACGTAGAAATGTAAAGAAATTATATCATGACGTCACGATATATTCTTCAATCAATTTTCCGTGATTCAACAATGTCGTCAATTCAACGCCATTGCTTTATTGATTAACTGTGTCGTCAATGATCGCATTTCTTTCACGCCAATTTTCAGGTACACAAAAATCGACAAATAGCAACATAACAACATTATTGGTTAATTCCGTTAGATCTGAACAATGATATCGCTTTGTGTGTGAAAACTAATTGACATGAGAGGAAAGCTGCCGAAGCTGGCTCGAATCTCGAAACCACGTTACAAATTGTCGAATACGAAAATTCGCTTTCAGCCAATTACGTAATAGCACTAACGGAAGCCAAACATCATGATTTCGTAACATCCTACGGGCATGTGACGTCTTGAGCAGTTCTAAAGTGACCACAAAGAGCGCCAGATTTGAACTTAATCAACTAGGGTGCGAATTCGATTACCGTTAAAGTCCTCATGAACCTAGACACCTCAATAAAATTCTTACTTGAAAATGGTCAGATACAGCTGATGAATGTACTGGATGGGTCGAACTAAGATTTGTAAATCATAACTACAATTGTACTGGTGAGTACGTAATCATTTTAGTGAAACGAAAAATAATAATCTACAAACGATCGAAGTGAAAAATCTCTAGGGTAGAAGAGTCCTCCTCTACATTGACACGTACATACTTTCAAGATTGAACATATTTCACACACATCCGTACACTGTCCTCTAATTAGCGTTTAAGCATTTTAGTGGAGGGGCAATGTGCCACAGCCCCTCTCAAGGTTGGGGGTTTAGCCTTGCCCCTTCCTGAGAACGCTATCCATTTTCTGAAGATATACTACCTTCAGTCAACGCATACAGTAACGCGCATGGACTATGTTATCTAGCACCCATCTATTTGACAAATCTCAACAAGCCCGGTTTTTGTATACATATGTATACATACGAAATCATGGGTAAGTAAGCGAATGAAACAGGACCTATATTGCAGACGTATATTAGTGTTCCAAACCTACTTATACCTAGTTCGAGTCGTTGACTGAATTATGTTATTCAGTCAACGTTCGAGTCCTCTATTTCTGGTAATACCCATTTTTTGTTTTCTGTCTTTCAAGGGTTTCGAAAGTATTCTTCTAATAACCAAAAGTTCGTACATGGGAATCGCTGCAACCAGTTATAATTATTTTATATTAATTTATTGGCATATTCGCCTTGTATTATTATTTGAATATTAGCGCTTCAATGAAATGGCGTCATCTATGGAAAGCATGTATGTACCATGACTTTCTGAGGATGTCGAACGCTAGGGATACCAACTCAAAACTTCTGTTTTCTGAGGATTGCGTTCAACCATACCCTACTCGGGCTAACTTTATTTTGTTTGAACTCGAGAGTTATGATTGCTTGTAGGCTGATCACCGTGGCCAGTCGGAGTCTTGGCTAATTAACGGCTGGCAGACTAACTATTGTTATTGTATGTTAGCTTGAACAGGGTATGGTTAAAAGCAATCCCCAGAGTACAGAACTTTTGAGTTGGTATCCCTAGCGTTCGACATCCTCAGAAAGTCGCGGTATATAATACTTCTTGTTAGTAGGGGCTGGACTAAAACGATTTTTGTACGGTGCCGACGATAATGTTATCTGTCTCGAATATGGTTGAGTTAGAGCTTTCTGCGCAAGTCAACATCTGACACTGCTATCGCAGCTGCGCAGATCATGTCAACTCAACCATAAAGAAGTGAGATAGAGATATATTCTGTCTCTCTTAGATCGTAACCCCGCCACGAGAGCTTTTCAGTTGCGTCAATTGAGGCTGGATTTTCATACGCAATAAATCGCTGCTGCAGTATATTTTTGCTTTAACGCTATTCGTTGTTGATCACGTGGCTGCAGGTAACCACGTGATCAACAACGAATCAGCAGCAATTTACTGCCCATGAAAATCTAGCCTTACACAACGACACAAAGCTATAATAGTTATTGGTCATTTTTTTTTTGGAATCTACCAATAACATAGCTTTGTGTCACACTGTGCCTAAAAATTGATGGATGTAATTGGAACGTTTCCTTAACGAAAATCATGTCCGATCATTTGAAGCTAACTCTTTTATCTAACTAGTTTAAATCAATGTGAACCAGCTGAGAATCATACTCAATTAATTCTAATTCAAATACTTCTCGATTCTCCAAATTCCCATACGATAATTCTAATAATATAGTTTATTTCTCAGATAAACAAGCGAACGTCTGACCGAATGCCTAAGCGACTTCTAAGTATAATAAATCACGCATTCAAGTAGCGTTATGACGTAAGTATTCATCGCTATAGTCGACCGTCTATCCATGTGACCTTGTTTATAAGGATAGGTATGATATTTGAGATGCTGATGCATGAAGAAAAGGATATGCGCATATTTGCCATATTTTGTATCTTACTGGATGGATATATTGCCAGTAAGATGGCTACAATATATGTGTACAATATATGTGATAAATTTTCCCATAATTATACCGAATCTAATATAAAGTATCAACATAACTATAATGAAATTTTTCAGAATGGTTTATTAATAGGAGAGTGTGGGGCAAAATGGGCCCCCCATTTTTTATTATTATAGTATAAAAAAAAGCTATAGAGCTATCACAGGCTACACTAAGTTAAAAATTAAAAAAAAAAAAAAAAAAAAAAAAAATTAAGAACAAATAAGAAATAAAGAAAAAATTTTGCCCCACCATTTTGCCAAACATTTAAAAAAAAAAATTAATTCTTTCGGCTGGGTCATATTAATACTGAATATGTATTTAGGGACTTGAAAGAAGTAGAATCATTAAAAAAAAAAAACTCGTAAAGTTGGCCCTTTCTCCTTAAGGTTTGGTATTATCGAAAAGTGCACGTGCAAGTTTTGTTTCTTGAAATTTGTTCCGACATCCCTTTTGATTTCCGGTGCCTCTGTATTTCTCGGTGACAATTGTATCTACTGGCTGATGTTAGTAAATTTATTGCCTGCTTGGGGTTGTATTGGTTTGGTATCCATGCTTGCGTAGGTATGTAGATGTGTAAGTATGATGTGTTAGTTTAATAATAGTTGCTACTCAAATAGATTGCGTGTGTTTGCTCTCTGATTTATTATTGTAAGGTTTAAGCGCAGTCTTTTATATCGACTGTGGCTTACGTAGGATCCATCTGAGTCCCGGGATCTTTAAAGCTTGTTACCGATATGTGGTCGCGCATGCGGTCTCGTTAGGTAATAGAAATATATATAATAATGTAGAGAAATATATTATGTAACATATTAATATAGTAGTTAATAGAAATATACGTAATACATATGTTTAATAATTATTATATAGTTCCAAAGATAAAGTAAAAGGTTTGATTTGCAGATATTGGGGTTTAGTTGCTCTAGGGGCATTAGGTGCTGCAGACGTGACAATTTTCGAATAGGTACATTTTTTTTTTTCGACTTTCGATGGATCTACGTGTCTTCATGGATTTCATAGCAAATCCGAGGAATAAAAAAAATAAAAATGGCGGATACGACCTTCTGACTTTAGTTTTACAAAAAATCAGGAAAATTGAAGCCAGAAGGTCGTATCCGCCAAAAAATTTGTATCTCGGGAATTTCAATGGAAATACGCGTATCTGCCAATTTCGAGATGATTACAAGAGAAAAAAAAATGGCGGATACGATCTTCTGCTTTTAATTTTCCGATTTGCCAATTTCGATTGATTCACACGTAATTTTCGATTCTAAAGCGAAAATTACACTCTAGGAAAACATAAAAAACATCTGTATTTAAATTTTTTTCCACACTTTTTATATACATAAACAACGGGTGAACGGAACGCCTCAAAAAGTTGGTATGTGGCTGGCGCCGTTGATAACTTGATAACGGCTCATTTAAAACAACAAAACTAAAAATATTTAGATTCACTATATCAGTGGCTCTAGCGCATTTTATGGAAATCAATATTTATTGATAAATAACATAATGGCGGACATTTAAAGGAAAAGACAAAAAAATGAGTTTTTTTTTTCACTGTTATTAGCCCCCAAAAAAATAGTAAAAATCAAAATTTTGATTTGGTTGTAGAATGAGCTGAAGCTATTACTGTGTTAAATATGTGGTTAAAATTTCATCAGGATCGGTTTTGTGGTTTCGGAGAAATCAACGCCGCCGGTGGTGAATTAGTTGTTTATGAACTCATGCCAATGTTTAATTGTCTTCAGCAGCGCCGTGAGTAGAGAACTGAGCAGCCGCGTTGAGCGGCAGGGTATACTGAGCTGGGTATATGCACAGCCAATTTTCCTGAAGTTCTACACTTGAAAAATTATATTATTCTGCAAGAATTTGTGTAAAATGAGTATAAATTATTAATTAAACTAACAATAACGATCATCAAGATCTATGTACAAGCTTATATTTATTTCAACTAGGCTAAACCGTTCATAAGTACATGCATTTTGTTCTTTCCAGTTGGTTTCTCTTCTCATTTATATTCTTCCTGTTATTTCCTCAAAAGAAAATCTTTAATTTGATCGTTGTCCTTCTTTCTCCACCTCACCGAACTTCGAATGAAATCGGTTATCGATCACAGCTTTTTCGGATTTCGAATTTTTCAAATTTCTGCTGTTCCGATGTTCAAGTAACTGTAAGTAACTCCTGAACCAATAGAGTCGCTATCATCGGTAAGGTCTTAAAATTTCTGTTAATTTATGCACATTTTTTTGCATTTTTTTTTATTTGCAAAATAGATGAAGGCCGATTGCTGCAAAAATGAGTTAATGATGTTCATCCATATGAAAAACAAGTTTCGAGTTAAATTACTAAAAAATGTTGGTTACAAGATAATTTGCGGTGTGAATTTTTCCGATACGAGTAACAGCTGACTTCGCGTTATAATCGGAGCATAAAATATTACTGAAAACAAAAATGACAAAATTTAAAAATTCTTTCGTAACCACACGGTGTGACAAAATGGCAAACTGAGAAACACGGGTAAGTTTGTTTTACTCGTACTGCATAGTATAGAAAAATAGCCATTTTAAAACGGTCGGGGTCCATGTGAATGCCTAACTGTAATCTTATTTTGGTCGATGAGTTCAGACATTGTTCAGTCCGCAAGCCCACTTCCCCGCCCCACGAAAATACCCACGGTGAGCCTTCTTCAAATTCTTCAGTCAACGATGATTTGAAGATGTTCGTCAAAACATAACGCACAGCATTTTGTGAAATTATTCAAATCACCCGGTTTAATGTTGCACACACTATGTAAACTTAAAAAACAAAAAATTTTCAAGTCTTTTCAAATGTAAAGGAAAGGAAAACGATCTAGAGATCTAAAGTTCTAAAGAAATGTTGAATATGTTAAGTATTTTGAAAAGTAGTAAGAACAAAAAAGAAAACAAATACTGAAAATACTCAAAATTGTGACTTTTCCGAAAACGGATCTCTCAAATATTTGGCGCCCAACTGGTGGAGTTTCCTATCTGTAATTGTTAAAATTGCGGATTTACACCGCGATTTACATACAAAATTAAACCACTTGTCAATAATTTTTGTTTTATAACAAACGTTTAATTAAGAAACTATAATATGTATACAGCTAAGAATATCATACAGTAATCTGCATTTAGTTCATGACACAATATACTACATATACATACATGTTGTACGTAATATATGTGTACAGTTATGTATATTAAAACTAATTGGTATATCGACATTAAAACAAAAAAAGAGGTGCACACATTTACACAAACGTCATAATATAATGCAGATCAGTAATAACAGCCTCTGTATTCGAATAAAACATCAATAAACAACACTTAACGTGACGTATAAGGGTTGTAATCTAGATTGTTTAGTCAACTAATACTTCCTGCCGTTTCTGCGGATACATATTCTTTTTCATTACTTTTTGTTCCTAAATTAGTTTATTCAATATCCTGCGACTACTCCTATTCTACGATAATCAGAATTTGCAGTGATGTTTCCACCCTGTACTGCTATAGCAGTTACTGCACTACCCAGACCAGCATAGGTATCTGACTTGTGACCTATTCCATACAAGAAGTTCAATATTGTTTGTGAGAATCCATTCTCATTCTCAATGTGCATTGGGGATAGCTGAAATTTAATTTTCATTAATGTATTAGTCAGAATTCCAATTTTACATAAAATTGAACAGCTGGATCGTAGGAGGGCATATAAAATTATTTTGCCACTTCGGGATGGCCCTTGAATAAAATTTCGAATTTTGATTTTTGAAACATACTTATATATTCTTATCGAAAATTCGATTGAGCATCTCATTTTTTTCCTGCTGAAAAAAGTTGTAGCTTTTTTAGTTTTCGAAATAATGAAAAGAAACACGATTTTTTCGATACGAAAACATTCCGACTTTTTACTTCAAATTTGAAGCAATTGTGTGTCAAATTATTCTTAATTAATTACTCTGAAAAAAATTGGATAACTTTTTGTTCTTAACCAACTTCCCGCCCTTGTTACGTAAGTAACATACTATTATATGCCTTTGTACGATCTAGCAGTTCAATTATGTAAATCCTTCAATATTTTACATATTAACGGTAACACAATATAGATATACCTGGTGATGAAGTCTGCGGGCGTCGATTGCCTCTTTAATATCATAGCCCAACCAGAGATGTAATATCATTGTAATAGCAGTGCCCGTAGTTATTTTAGTGCCACCAGCACCCCCGATTACTAATCGAACCTTGTTATTTTCGTCAACCTTTTAAAAGTAAAAGAGAAATGAAAATAGTGAAATGAGAAATGAAGATTTTAATCAAAGTATCAATTATCCGCAAGATATTTGGAAAATATTTAAGTAATTTGAGAGTAAAAGAAAGAAAATTATAATAATTTATGATCTAACAGTAAAATACTTGACAATATTTTCATTTTTTATTTTTTGATAATTATCTGTGAATACATTTAAATGAAGTTATAAATTCTTATTAGCTAAATCATATGTATAAGTTTTTAATTACCACGATAGTCGGTATCATCGAACTCAATGGCCTTTTACCCGGCTCGATGAAATTCGCTGGAGAAGCCGGAACCCCAAACGCATTTGTACTGTTCGGTGAACTAAAGTCGTCCATTTCATCATTGAATATTATACCCGTAGAATTCGAACGAATCATAGCACCAAGTCTGCTCAGAAATAATTTTTCATTCAATTTTATTGGAGTGAAACTTTTTTAGCCGGGTTGAGGGTAATTTTTTCTCAAGTGAAACTTCTCCTATAGCTTTAAGTGACTCTTAGTTAGCGGTGACTGCTGAATACTGGCCTAGGTGTGTTGGATTTTGACAAAAAGTTGTGCAGCCTGCTGTTATTCAAAAAAACCAAGAGGGTAAATCACTGGAAAAAAAAACGTGTACACCACATCTTCTTTTTAGAAAAATTTCCCTGATCTCCAGACGTATTTCCCCACATCGCTCCATATTTTCTACGTTTCCTCACATCTCACCCACGTCTTCCGAAATTTCATAACATTTACTCAGATTTTCTATTACATCTTCCACAGGTTTTCTGCATTGTTTACACCACATCATCGGACAAAAATGTGCACACAACAGCATAGCCACTGAAACGTATGAGCTTAAATTTCGACCCTACAAGAACTTTATTGCCCGACTGTACGTGAGTTTTACCGCACCGAGTGTAACAAAACGTTTGATGGATCTTTCAGTGATCTCCCGGTAAAGTGGCGACTAAATATCTTGTCACACCACATACACTATCAGAAACGAATGAAAAGATTTCCTATCGATTATCATTTATGTCTGTCTGCCTTACTCTGTCCTCTCTCGTAGGTGTACTAATTCTTAACAATTATTCTTTCAGCTTTTATAATAACAGTAAATAATAAATAACCATTTATCGTGCATAATACCATGTTCCTAAAATTCGTTATAGGTATAATGTATTTCTATTGATGGCAAAGAAGTTTCACTTTTAATGTGCGTACTACGCTAAGCGGACACTTTTTTTTTCCTAATTAGTATAATAAATAATGTAATACATACACTTGATTAACTGTCGATGTAACAGATACCGCTGATCCGTCAGGAGCTAAAACCGAAATATGGGCTGTCCCAAATTCTCTTCTTGCTGCTGTTACTGCCCCGTAGTATAGAGGGTCTGTACTTGTCCAATCGTCCCGAATCATTTGTCTTATGGTTTCGGCGTGTTCGAGGGATGTAAGATTCGCAACGGCTTCAGCTGATTTTAACAGTAATTAATGTAAAATTGAAAACTGTAATTTTTTTTCTAATTTCTAGTTTTTATTTCTTGTTTTTAATTTTTGTTTTATAACTTTTTTTTATACTTTTTATTCCACTGAGAACCCTATACTTTTTCTTTTTGATGAAAAGTATCCCGAAAAAGAAAAAAAAAAAAAATTGTTTTTCCGGCTTGTTTTATTCAGTTTGAAAATCCGAAAGGAACTATTCAATATTTTTTTTCTAACACTGCTATGGAAAGAGCCACTTACTTATATCGATAAAATCAGGATCTCCTAGCTCCGTACGTTTCGCATATGCCCATTTGAATGTCTCAACGATCCTTTGCCACATTACACCTGGATCATCGGTTGGAATCAGACCTTGAAGCACGTTCAATATAAATGCAATGACTGGTCCTGAGGCAGGTGGCGGAGCAGTGTACATTGTGTAATTTCCGATTTTCGCTTCAGTTGGTGTCCTCCAAATGACGCTGAAATTAAACTGAATGTTTCATTCATTTGTTGACCTGTTTACACATTTTGAAAAAATAATATATTACCGTAAACCGTATCAGGCTCTGTGATTATTTGTCGATATACAGTAAAAAAATATATAAAAAATTTGTTGGAAAAAAGTGGAAAAACATCAACGTAAAAATTAATGAATCCATTAGTTACACTTAATTAGAAATGAATATTGAAATATAAATTTTTCTGAAGTCAGTATTAAATTTTCTTTCATATTGGTATTGTGGTTTATAAAAATATGTATAAATTAGCAATATCAATAATTCATCGCACAAAGCTGCTAATTTATACGCTAAAACTCAAAGTTCAGACCTGTAATTTCTTAGGTCATCCATTTGCAGTATTCCCCCAAAATTCCGCACCTCTTCAACTAGTTGCTCGCCTATAGTCCCGTTGTAAAATACTTCAGCACCCTGTTCCGCAATGATCCTTAGTGTCTGTGCCAATTTTGGTCTCTTTATTTTGTCTCCCTCCTATTCGTAGAAAATAATATGAGCAATGCAGAAAGCGAAGTTTATTTGACGAGACAACTTGGTTACGAAGATTATTGTATTTCAGACTTATATTTTATTATTGTATATAGCTATAGCAAGGTAACTAAGTATTTATAACATCTTACCACCCACACACTGCCTGTAGCGGGATTAATCAAGATTTCAGCCATTGTAGGCTCGGCTAGAATTCGTTCTTGCCGATCGACGAGATATGCGGCTAGGTAACTTGTGATTATACTACCCTCCTCACAAAGCGCAATTGACGCGTTGAAAAGTTCGGACCAAGGTAGTCGACCGTATTTTTGATGTGCCTCCCAATAACCGAGAACTTCTCCGGGTACGGCAACAGCTAAGCCTCCTAAATAGGTGTCGGTTTATTAGAGAAGTTGGCGTGCTAGATGTTCGAGGCTATTTCGATCTGGTCGTGACTCTCAGCATTTTAAATTTTGTTCTTCTGTTAGTATACGTGGTGATCGGTTTTAATCGACCCAGGCCGTTATTTCCCAAACCAAGAAAGACGTGAGAAAATATTTCAGACAATGCCAACTTATTTCCCTCTCTGGACCCTGCAACTTTTGTCAAAAATATTTTCTCATAACTCTCTTGGTTTGGAAAATTTCAGCCTGGGTCGATTAAAACCAATCACCCTGTATATGTTGTAGGGGTTCACAAAAAAATAAGATTGACCTAATTTTAAATCGGTTTAAAAATTAGTTTTTCAGTAATCGCTCAATTAAGCCATATCACTGTTAGCCACAATCGATTCGGATGAAATTTACACAGTGTTAACTCTTTGTAAAAAGATGACAATTTTTAGCTTATACCAAAGATAGGCATGCATTTGATTTTGAAGATACAAGTACCTAAATGAATTGGAAATCATTAAAATATTACAAAACTCATTTTATTTTTGACGTCCACAAGACACTGACACAGGAGAAAAAATTGATAATGGTGAGGGTTACGCCCAGGATGTGTAGTTTAGAGCAGAAGTATAAAACTCCACTTGAAGACTGGTTAAGAAAAATATTTAATAATTATTTTATATTTTCTGGAATTTCATAAAATCGTTTCAAATCATTTGGAGTCACTTGAAATCTTCAATTTTTCATCAAATCTCTGAAATTATGTGAATCTTGTTGATATAATTTCTATCTACTCCAAATTTTTTTAGAGAAATTAACACATTTAATAGTTTTTCATAAAAAATTCTACATATTCTCTTGGTTCTCCATGAAAATTTGTAAATTTCCGTGGCTTATAGTAAAAAAAATTATAAATTTTTACAGTTGTTCAGGAAAATTCGTCGCTTCTGTCAATCAAATTGGTAAAACAAAAAAATTATAACTCCTCACGAAAAACTACGAAACGTACAAAATTTCTTTTAAAACTTTGTATAGAAATTTGTAGAGTTATTTTCAGCATGGAAATAATGATTTGAAGATGTTTAGAAGTCCTTGAAATTATTACGTACAAATCTAAAAGTATAATTTTGAATTCTGGTGTAGGTATAAAAAAACTTATATGAATGATTAATCTTTCATAAAACTCAGGGAAGACCAGTTCTCAACGTTTCTGATCGTAAAAACTGGCATCGATAATTATACCTATTTACACACAAAGACCATCTTGCATCACATTGTATGTTTTCGTATAGATATATTAATACACGTATAATTACTGAACGTCAGTATTTCCCCGAGATTTTATAGACAATTAAATTCCTCGCGATATACATAGTGTTTCAATTTCTAAGAAGCGTTTTACAATCGTATTTCAACCTATACATGTTACATAAGCGTATACAAGTCTTACCATACATCGATAAGGTAGAATTTCCCGCATACATGTCTCGTGTGGCTGCTGCCGGAGCAGTTTCTCTCGCGTCTAAATAGTCAGCAGTTTGTGTTTCAGCGTCCCATATCGTCATAAAGAAACCACCACCTAGTCCCATGCTAAAATTAACAAATACACACACGTATACATAGACAGTATAATAATTAACCAATTCTTAGCTCCATAATCGCATAAATAAATTGACCAATTAACTTGATAGGTATGAAATATGTATCATACCTTACACATATATACCTATACCTATATCTATACCTATAATAGTAATAGTAAAGATTATACGCATGAAAAACTCATTAAATGTTTTTCCGCATGTGTATGTGATGATTTCGTTTCAAATAAGCGATAATAGTTTATCTGAAAGCCTATTGCGTTATATACAGTTACCTGTGTAGACACGCTATTCCTTCGCAGAGTAATGACGCGATTGCAGCGTCTACTGCTGACCCGTTTCTCGCTAAAATATCGGTACCGATTTGCGCACATTCCTGGCCATTAGTTGTAACCGCAGCCTGTTGTAGTGTGAGAATAATACATAATGTTATTGACATGACGATGACACGTAATACATGTATATATATATATTATTTCGTTTTTCATTACGCAAATGATTATATTTGAATGGATTATAATCATTCAAGGTTTTGTTTTTAGTTTATACCTGCGTGTAACGACCCAGTACTGAGTTGCTAACGTATTTTTCGGTCGATCCAGCATCAGCGCCTCTACCGAGGGTGAATATCAGGATTACAGATACGATAACTACAACGATTACAACGGTTCCGATCCCAATTAAAAGCCTCTTCTTAGGTCTGCGTTTATAGATATGAAAAAATTAGTATGAGAAATATGTATATACAGGGTGTTTCAGGTTGAGTACACCGAATGGTGTGAGTAGATTCCTCGGGACATTCTAAGACTAAATTCTCTTTATCAAAAATTCGAGGGCCTCATAGTTTCCGAGTTACGGAATATCTTAGTCGACCAATCACAGGGCCTGGAACTGACCGAGTCAGGGCCGAGTCAAAAGAATAAAATTAGTAGTGCCCGTGCGTCTCAGCCTGTAAAATTTTATTTTCGTTTTCTGTAGGTGACGTCGACATCATATTCGGGAAATGTCCTCGTGAAGCATACGTCTTCCTTATCTGCGTCCTGGTCCTCCGCTCCGTAGTTTTTGGCGTCCAGGTCCTTCGCTCCGTAGGTTTCGGCTTCCACGCCATGTGCTTCGTAGTTTTCGGCGTCCGGGTCATTCATTTCGTGGTTTTCATCTTTCAGGTCATCCGCTTCATAGTTTTCGTCGTCTAGGACGACGATAACTACGGGGCAGAGGATCTAGACGATGAAAGCTATGACGAAAACTATGAAGCGGATGACCTAGATGCCGAAAATCACGAAGCGCGGGACCTGGACGACAAAAACTATGAAACGGATGACCTGAAAGATGAAAACCACAGAGCAAACGACCTGGACACCGAAGACTACGAAATAGAGGACCTGAGGAAGCTGAGACCAACGGGCACTACTAATTTTATTCTTTTGACTCGGCCCTGACTCGGTCAGCTCCAGGCTCTGTGATTGGTCGACTAAGATATTCCGTAATTCGGAAACTATTAGGCCCTCGAATTTTTGGTAAAGAGAATTTAGTCTTAGAATGTTCCGAGGAATCTACTCACACCATTCGGTGCGCTCAACCTGAAACATCCTGTATAATTGTTTACACTGCAGAGTTTATATAATGTATATAGATTTGTAATAAACATGAATTATTACGGTGCATATATAACGACGAAACGAGTAATCAATAATATTATAGGTAAAGCCCGAAAACCTATGAATTCGGAGGAGAAATATTAAGTCGATTTAATGATTATGTGTATATGATATAATAATGCAATTAATCCCCACCAACAATTTGCCAAAATCGATAACTCATATATTTCAAGAGAATTTAAGACATCTGTATCTGTAAACTGAGCGATTGTTGACTATGTAAGACTAATTCGCAGAGTGAGATAAAAATACATAAAGTAATTGTTCGAGACAGTTAAAAAGCTTACTTGCGCAATAATAATTAACTTCACGACACGATCAACGAACGTTATCGCGATTTAAAAGACAAAGATTTTAAGACAACGATATATATAAGAAATTCCTTGGTTTTTTTTTTTTTCGTTTCTTTTATTATTTTATTACTCCGTTTTTCAATCTAGATTATCGCTGCCGAATATCAAAAGTGCGATTATTATTATCCATTGTAACATTGATTATAGTATATTTGAGTAAAATTTTAAGGAATATGGCGTGTTTATGGCTTGGAAGAATAAAAAGAACGGAGATACTACAGTTGGCAATAAATTAGATTTTTAATTCAAAGCTATAACATAATCTATTGACTATAATATTAAGAAATGCCAATTGTTTATTATTCAGAGTTAAAGATCGCGGCCTTCGTTATAATCTATACTATAAACTTTCCATTGAAACTATGTATTGTCTAGTTTCATATTGATACTGTATAATATACAAATTATTATTATAATCAAGTGTACATTACACCGGATTTTTTTTTTTTCATAACACAGTAGAATTATATTTCACTATATTTATTTATATTCATTAGAATTGATACAAAGATCGAAATCCACGCTTCGACGATCGTATAAACTCACGGATTTCGTTATTGTAGGTTTATAAATAACCCGATCATTTTCACTTTTTTTTTTTTTTTTAACCTCCGCTATATTACGTATACCTATACTAGCAATTCTTTCGTTATCGAGCCAACGAGTAGATCGCGTTACGATGTCAGGGCCCTATTCCCATATTGTATGTGTATACTGGCACAAGCTATATGTAGATAGGTAGCAATATAAATCTGTACTCGTTAACGTTTGAATTTAACGACAAGCCTGCAGTATTCAGATGCACCGTTCATTTATTTTCTTTTCATTTCGTTTCACTGACTGTATAGTTAACAGCTTGATGAATTATAGCTATTATATATGTATATTGCTTATGAATGAATCAAGATATGTTGAATTTGATATGGCACATATATATATATATATATATATATATATATATATATATATATATATATATATATATATATATATATATATATATATATATATATATATATATATATATATATATATATATGTATACTGTAATATCTAAATAAAATTAAAAAAAATAAATGATTTGCGACAGAGTAGGTATCATATAGATAAAATGATTGTGAGATTAAGAGTATAGTACTGTACGTAGGTATAAGGTACATCGTATCATATCACGTATCTAAAGCAGACGAAAAATGACGAAAATGTAATTGATTCTAAACCAGTGTGAAGTTGACACCACAGTCTTCTGTCTCTTTCTCTTTCTATCTAATTACGAAGGATAGAAGGAGACAGAAGACTGTCGTGCCGACTTCATACACTGGTCAGAATCAACCTCGTTAGGTCATCTGTAACTTCAAATATGATAAATTAAATAATTATAATATATTCAGTTTTTATACGTTCTATTCTATATGCTGTATATATATACTGAAACTTTAAGTAAAATAAGGCATGCGTAACGTATATACATATACAGATACGTACAATAACATACACCACGATGTTTGCTAACTCATCATCTCGATTAAATATCTACTCTAGGGAGTTGAATAAAAATAATAATTATAATAGTTATAATCAATCTACAAGCGATTCCTAGTATGTACAAAGTTTAACGAGGCGGTATTACATCAGTCTAATTCCTTTTAATATTTGTTGGATTGTTTCACACAATTAGCGCAAAGTCACTATCTCCGTAATAAATTATGATCGTTCAAAAGTCTCGGAACTTTAAAATACACGACATGTAATGCCATAACTTATTATAACTTGGACTAAGGCCGATGTGTTCACGTTGTATATATGCACATACGATGATCAGCTGGATCACTTTCGCCGCGGTTAAAAACACACACACCTGACGTTGTTATACAAGCTGTTATATAAGGTGTCCAGAAATTCATTCCAAATAAATAAGCACGTGCAACCTTCTTCCTTGTAAAAAATTAGGATGTGGAATTAGTGTAGATGAGATCCCAGTTCTTTTTTTTTTTTTTTTTTTACAAGAAACATCGCCACGTGCTCACTTGGAACGAGTTTCCGGACACCCTGTATTAATCATGACATATGTACATACATACAGGTATAAAGTGAAGAATTTTTCGCTTGAACTAAATTTACTTATTTTGAAACAAAAACCTTCAATTATTATAACTGTTATCAGTATAAATTCACTTGTCTATCACTTGTCTATCATGTGTATATTAATTATTTTGTTATCATTCATATATAATTATAATGCAGTTATTATTAGTCCCTCTATTCAATAACATATCGTATTATCCTCTACGAACCCGATCATCCTGGAGTGAAATATCAACCGTGGCCGAACTAGCTGTGACTGAACTTGTCACTCGAGGTAATCGTTTCTTTTATACTAGTTACCGTTTAGCTATCTTGCCCCCCCTCTCCGAACCACTATTTTCATTCCGATTTATAAGGTTATATGGCGAGCTGTGCGGCGCCTCTTAACGTACCGTATATATGTATGTGTGTGGATTACATGACTTCTTTTTTTTCTATCTACATATGTATATGATTCGATAACAAATTTGCAACAGTTTTGTTCTACAGTTGGATAGTAATGTTGTAACTGGTTTTTATTATTTACATATTTTATATATTTACAGACGTGTACATATATATATATATATATATATATATATATATATATATATATATATATATATATATATATATATATATATATATATATATATATATATATATATATATATATATATATATATATATATATATATATATATATATATATATATATATATATATATATATATATATATATATATATATATATATATATATATATATATATACAATATATATATATTTCGAACTTGTTGATATGCGGCATTGATAATGGTTTTAAATAAAATAAAAATATCCACGTTTCCGTTTTTCAACATACACGGACATAATATATTATACTTATAAACTGGTCGCCGTTGAAAATTATACGTGATCGTTTATGAGAGTAAATTTTTTTTAACGAGAGATGATCTTATCCTTCATCTTATTTATATGCGTAACATATACAGGGTGGGTCACTTCAAGTGTCGAGAATGGGAGGGACTCAATTGACACGAGGCCCCACCTCTTCAGCCAATCAATAACTAGAAGAACTTGGTTGATCGAAATTCTTATGAAAACACAAGATACGATGTCTTGGTACAGGAGAAAAATATCAACGACTTAATCAGGCTATTAGATATTTACCCATTTCTTCAAATTCTTGGCTTTTTCTGTCTCTATCAATACAAAATAAACTTGAAGCGTAAGAGTATAGGCTTTGATTACCTGTGGCACAACTGATACGGCTTGTCATACTCTCATTCTAATAGCTGAGCCGCGTGCTCACTATTACTTACTAAGATTTTGAAAATTCCCTATCATGAATCTTACAACAAGCGAGTACATCTACATGCTCCTACTTTATGGTGAGTTCCGAAGTGACGCAACTCTTGTGGCAACAATGTATCGGATTAAATATCCGGACAGGTAGGTTGTATCATAATTTTGTCTCCACAATGAGTAATGATGTAAATCATGATGTGTATTCATGTATCAGAGCCAACTTCATGTAACAGAAGGCCAACAATTTAAATCGCTTCTATGAGCGTCAAAATGAATAAATACCTAATAGCCTGGTTCAGTAGTTGTTGATATTTCTCTCCGACACGAAGCAATTGTATGTTGAGTTCTCGTAAGGATTTCGGCCGGTTAAATTCTTCTAGTTGCTAATTGGCTGAAGGGGTGGAGCCTCGTGCCAATTGAGTCCCTCCCATTCTCGACACTTGAAGTGACCCACCCTGTATATGTATATGCGAATAATACAGTGTGCTGAATAATTACAGCGATGACCTACTAAAAATAAACATTTTTTAAAAAACTGTTCATTCCGACGCAGTGATCGACATGTGGTATGACTTACGCATCCCCATATGGAACCTCTTCGAAAAGTGTCCGGTAGATTATATAAAAAGGGAACAAGGTGACGGCTACACGAATTCTACCACGCCGCTGGTTAGAAAGAGACAAAGGTTGGCAACCGACAGTCGCTATCTCTTCCTTTTGCCCTTCTTTTGGCTCGAAGGTTTTTTCTACACTACGCGCAGTTTATACAGTGTGTCTTGTCCAGGTTTTTTCCTCAATTGTCGTTGACTGCAGAGTACTTGAATGAGTATAACTGATGCTTTTGTATATGTATAAGACATTCCATGACATCTCGATCAAGATCGATCGATGATGTCTCAGAATTGTTTAAAAAATTTTTTTTTATAAAAGTATAATTGTCGAAGAACGAAGCTCCATTTTCTTTTAGATTTTTCTAATCATGCGTATCTGAGATATGATTGAATTTGTTATTCCATAAACAATCATTTTCTAAAACCTGAAAAAAAGTCAGTAAAATTCGAATAAAATGTAACTCAGTTTCCGAGCGTTACTATAGAAGTACGGAGATATCAAAAAAGGACCTCCTTTTTCAATTTTATATCAAAAATGCTTTCAAACAATTATTTTTGGAATACATATAACTTTTGCTGATATGAAATCTCAGTTTTCTGATAGCACTTGAAATTTTTTTTATATTTCATTAGATTTTTCTGAATTTTTTTAGATTTCACAGAATTGGTGTTTTCGAAATAACAAATTTAATCATAATCCAAATCCACATGTTGAAAAAAATTGGGACTTTGTTTCTGCAGATGTTATGGAATACCCCATACATATGTATGCATATAACAGATGGATAATATTCCTATGCGTACATTATTAACGTGCTGGAGCACGCGGTGCAATATTACAGGTGTAAGCAAAAATCTCCAGTTTCAATTACAACGTTAAGGCAGTGCAGCATACTCATGGGTACTGAATATCTTATGGTAAAAACAAATATCAAAAGACTCGGTAAAGTCTCGCGCCAAGTACATTTAAAAAAAAAATTTTTTGTACAACGTAGCGATTACCGACTGAGTCTATACAGCTGCGGCAATTTTCCGCGGAGTGGGGGGATAGGGTTTTCTCGATTCTATTGTATTTGGTGACATTATAGGGATCTACGAGTTATTTGTAAAAATGATGGTAGCAAAAGCTTTCATTTAAGACTAACATCAATAGAATCTGTGCACGTATAGCTGAGATATGATAATTTGTAATTTCGAGGTGGCTCGTTTCACGTTGGCGTTTTTTCTCCGTCTGCAGCCTAATTCGTCGTTCCAGACCATTACGCATGCGCGCGGATCTGTCAAACTGATTCTAGACCATTCCCACCAGCCGGCATGCGTTGACTGTACTGTACACTGTACATACATTATACACGATGCGATTCTTGACACTTGTCGAAGAGTTGGATATAATAATTAAAATCAAAATTTAAAACTAGTTGACGAAAAGTGTCTACAACACAAGCCGGACTTATCAAAAGCGTTATTATTACAGGTATTCAGATAATAAGACATCATACTTCGTGGAGTGAGTTCATGTATTTTAGTTCACAAAAATTATACCAGAAGATTCATGAATACTGTGTACAGGGTCAGACTCATGGATATAGCACCAGTATAAATTATGATTACTTAACCGAGTTTCATAACAAGGACATAAAGGATAACCACACTCCTAGATTTATATATATATATATATATATATATATATATATATATTAGAGTGTCTCAAAAAAACCGACTATTTTTTGTTTTTCAAAGAACATTGAAAAATCGTCAGAGTATCTCTAGAAAACGACCCTGTAAAAATATGAGCTCTTAATATTATTATTTAGAGGTGGCGTTTTGTAATTTTCTATTTCCCATTTAAATAACATGGGAAAATTTTTTTTCAAACTTTGGAATTTTGTAACGTGATAACGAGCTACTTCGTTAGTATGACAAAACCAGCTCTTATAGAAAATTTGATGCTCTACAAAAAAGGTCTGATTGACATTTTGCGTAAGTCCAGCCGTTTCAAAAATATCGAGCCTCAAACTTCAGACTGTTTAAAATTATGCCTTTTTTTCGTAAATACAAAAAAATCAATTTATATGTATTAAAAACCCAAAATTATCAACTTAAGAATAAGTATATGCATATAAATATAATAAATATATAAAATGTATATATAATATACCTATATACATTTTATATATTTATTATATTATATTTATTATATTATACCTATATACATTTTATATATTTATTATATTATATTTATTATATTATATATATAAAATGTATATATAATATATATACATTTTATATATTTATTATATTTATATGCATATACTTATTCTTAAGTTGATAATTTTGGGTTTTTAATACATATAAATTGATTTTTTTGTATTTACGAAAAAAAAGGCATAATTTTAAACAGTCTGAAGTTTGAGGCTCGATATTTTTGAAACGGCTGGACTTACGCCAAATGTCAATCAGACCTTTTTTGTAGAGCATCAAATTTTCTATAAGAGCTGGTTTTGTCATACTAACGAAGTAGCTCGTTATCACGTTACAAAATTCCAAAGTTTGAAAAAAAAATTTCCCATGTCATTTAAATGGGAAATAGAAAATTACAAAACGCCACCTCTAAATATTAATATTAAGAGCTCATATTTTTACAGGGTCGTTTTCTAGAGATACTCTGACGATTTTTCAATGTTATATATATATATATATATATATATATACATATATATATTTTCAAATACAATAAATATTTTTTTTTACAGCAGAATTTCTTCTAATTTATAGAGTTCATAACGTTGTGATCTATAAAAATTGAGCTTCACTCAAAATTTCATTGAGCAGTGACAAAAATATTATATTCTTCAAATCATCACTCGACCGATCAGAATGAAATTTCGAGTATCGATGTATTATCTTTGCAGAAAGTGGAGCAATTTTTCACTTTTTCAAAATTTCGACAAAAAATCCTAAAATTTTGAGAAAGTAAAAAATTGCTACACTTTCTGCAAAGATAATACATCGATCCTCGAAATTTCATTCTGATCAGTCGAGTGATGTTGGAGTTTTGGCTTTCCGCATTTTCCAGGCGATGAGCATCTTTAATGTCCCCTTAAGGTGAAATGTAACGTTTCAAGGCCTCGAAAACGGGAATGGTGAACTCTTCGGAACTACTTAATGAATCGCAATGAAATTCTGGGGGATTACGCATTATTCTAGTAAAAATGGCCTGATTATTTTACTTTTTCGAAATTTTTCAAAAAATCTTCGAAAAAGTAAAATAATCAGGCCCTTTCTACTAGAATAATGCGTAATCCCCCAAAATTTCATTGCAATTCATCCAGTAGTTTCGGAGAATTCACCATTCCCGTTATCGAGGTCTTGAAACGTTACATTTCGCCTTAAGCAAGCGATGAACATCATTTTATTTCTACCATTTGACATTATAATAAATATTAAAAATAAAGATAATTTTCATTGTTACTAGTTGACTAAGATTCATGAGTAAACGTATAGATATCTTCCTTTAGAGGCTACAAACACTATTTGCTATATTATAATTTTTATTTTTATCGAATTATCGTAGTATTTTTTCATGTGGAAACTAACCTTTGGCTAAAATTTTGATTAAATTCAATGAGTTATAATCAAAATGTGAATTTTTCTAAACTCATGCAACATTCATCCTGAAATATTTTCTGCGTACAGTTACAGGGTGATTGACTGTTGCTTTGAGAGATGATCCCCGATGTAGAATCTGCAGAGATTAAAAGTGTTTACCATATGTGTTACAAAAAAATAAGGTGGTGCGTTAGCTGGATCCTTATTACAGCCGCTATGGTGATTTTCTTGCTCATGTTTACAGATGACATATCAAAGCATATAGCAATGAAATTGAGGATCCTAGATCTATCGGATAGTTAATAATCATAGAAGACAAGTGAAATGTGATACAAATAATTACTTTTCATAGCTCTATCAAGGGTCAACAATTAAGCTTAGAAAATGTGTTTCATGGCTCCAGCTGGGAACGTAGAGCTCCAGCAATGCAGCATGCGACTATTGAATTGATTGCCATTTGAAGTACGTCTGAATGAAGGGGTACAAAAAGTGATAGTGCAATATTCCATCATGGTCAGAATATTCAATTCGGCCACTACACACCTACATGTTACGGGAGTAAGATTCTGCTTGGGTAGATGATAATACTATTAGAAACCAGAAATTGCCTAAAAATGCTCAAGATGCGTACATATTCTTTTTATGTCAGACCTGATCAATGCTAAAGGTAGCAGTAACTATAGCCTTACTACAAGTAAAACCGCTGATGTCGGTTCAAAGCTCGAACGTGAATAAATATCCAGCTGAATGGTGCAAAAAGTAGTGAAATCCCCCCAAAAGCACCTCATGTGCAAATACCTTGCGCCAAATATGTTAGAACGTAGTAACTATCAACAAAAATTTGTTAACAAAATATTCAAAGAAGTAGCACTCGATCTACAAAAGGATTGAAATCAATGGACGTTACCAAGTACAATTAAATTTTTTCACAATTTATTTTTAATTGTGACTTAGTATTAGGTTTGGTTGGTGCTCACATCTGAATATACATTAACATGCGTAACACGTAATGAGATGTGACATATGTACACGTAAGAAAAGAATAATTATTCAAATTAAAATTGGAATAAAAGGAAAACAAAAATTTGGAGGTAGTGATATAATTGGTGGGCATTTTTGTACAAATTACAAGAAAATATAAATTGAACTATTTTAATATTCTTATATTAATTAAAACATCAGCCCGCCAAGTACCACAACCTCCAATTTTTTTTTTTTCTGTTTTCATGTATTACATGGTATATATCAAGAGACTCGGTAGAGTCTCGCATCAAGTACATAAAAAAAAAAAAAAATAATCATTTAGTTTTGACTCTACTACTCTCTTCTACCGGAATGGGAGCTCGGCGCGGGAGTGGGGGTAGCCATATTATTTTAATACAGCGTACATTCAATATCTCAGGGATCGCCGAATTATTACAGTAATAAGATGCGAAAGGATTTCATTTGAGCCTAATATCGTTGCAATCGGTGCAAGGATAGCTGAGATATAATTATTTAAAAAATCGAGAGGGTCAGTTTCATCTCAGCAATTTCAACGTCGTCGTGTGACCGGATTTTCGCTCCCTGCAAAAAAATCACGTGGATTTAAATACATAGAGAGTACCCTGACGAGACAAAAGATACCACTGATCTCTATATCCATACTATACTAATAGATACGCATAATAACCTCATTTAAATTTGCATATAAATCCAGTCGCGGAACTCACTATAGCTGTTGTGGAAAATATGACCGTTTATTATCAGAATGAGTAAAAATATGCCACCAATTAGTTATTGAGAATAAAAAATTATTTTGAGGTCCCAATATCGTGTATAAAATTCGGACATATTCTATATTGTAAAAATAAACTTTTATTTGGAGACTGGAATGAATGATTTGACGATTTAGGCTGTTTTCTAGTTAATTAAAAATTGAATTCAATTTCTAAGTTACAAAGCTTAAATGATATTATCTTTCTTAAGGATCATAAACTCATAAATCAATGACAAATGAATTAGCAAAGTTCAATCTTTTTTTTTTTTCGATTCCTGTTGAAAACGTGACGTATCAGTGAAATTCCCCACCCCGGTGAGAGAGTGGGCCAAAAAAAACACAATTTTAATCATTATTTAGCGATGACATGTTCGCCCGCTTTAGTGGGTGCAAAGTTCATGTCCACCCGCTGAAGCGGGCCCAAAGATCGTCGGCCTGAAAAGACCCACTTTACGCCCACTTCACATACACGAAACGTCAAGTTTTCAAGGGGAGTCGGACAAAAAAGATATTTTTTAATTCAGAAACGTACTGAATATTATTAGTTTGAAATCGAAATAACATTGTCTTCAATTTGTATCAAAGAAACAAAAATATAATTGTAAATATATCAAATTGAAAGTCAATTTATTTCCGATAGAAGCGAACGTTCGAATTCAATGAGAAATGGCAATTTTTCATGCTCGTCATTCGAATGTAAAGTCCTCTAAATTTCAGATATTTTAATAAAGTCGTCCGAGATCATCGCACGAATTTGTCGGAGAGACCAACATCTTTCTCAAAGCCTAATATAATATTATTACGAATTTTTCAGATTCTATAGAAGCTCAAAAGCGTATATTCGTTGAAATGAGCAGAAATTACTTTTCAACCGAAACCAAAACTTTTATATCAGCATAGGTGATGAAAAGTAAATGGTAATTTTTTAAATGGATGGATGACGTGGACAGGATTGGTGGGAGATAAATCTAGTCGACTCATCACATTCTACTGTACCGTATGTGTCGAGCAGCGTGGCGATGATTCCCAGGGTTTAGGATTTCTAGGATCAAGAAGTTGGATTATAGTTATGAAGGCTAGCTGTTTCAAAATTGGGAAATTGGAAATTATACAACATATCAAACAAATTGATGACAAAATATGACTCATTTCACAAAGAATACCTCATATATAAGGAGAATTATAGTATACATTACATGTAAATACATATTTTTTTTTCATTTCGACATAATTATTATACGATGTATGTAATTGTCAATGTTCTTGGTTATAATGATAAAAATATAATCACAATGCTCGACACAGTTTCGATATTATTTTATTGTGCGCTTTTACTGCGATATACATGACTAAATGAACTCATAATGGCTGATTTTTTGTTTCTCTTTTGTTTCTTCATCATTTTAGTCAACGTTCAAGTTTTTTTCGAGATATTCAGTTTGTGTTTTAAAAAATACTTTGATTAAAAAAACACGACGTTTACCTCCAGTTAGATAAAACAGGGAAACACATATTTCTTTTCAACAATTCGTTTCGACAATGTTCCACCTTATTCAATTATTTGTTTCATTAATTATTTTTGTTTTTAGATAAAACATGGATAAATAGAAATATAATACAGTAGACCTTAGTACTTTGCTACCTAAAATATTCTATCATGGATATGTAGTGTATTTATTATTACGTTAGATCGTGAATACGTAATAATAACAACATCCACTATTCTCTGATAATTAATAGAAAAGATTTGGAAGACTGTCAGGAATAGAAATTCTTTGTTCGGCTTTGGCTTTTACTTTGATTTGAATAACGTCGACATAGCTTAACTGCTGAGTCGTATCAATTTTTAGCTGCATGGGCTTCTTTTCTTTTTAGACACTCGACACTTATAAATAACGATAAAATGCTGATGATTAAAAATGAAGATATTGTGAAATTATTTCAAGTTAAAGAGTAAAACTTTGGCGTGGATAATAAATAATCTTTATGTATGAATGATATATAGAAAACGATAGAAATAACTTATAGTTAAGATACATATATGAATAAAATAATTTTTTCAACCATTATACGATTTTCTAGCCACCCGAATACTACAATTCGTCTTTAAAATTTTCAATATTATGAAGATGTTCGCCATAGTCGGTAGCCTCACTGCCTACAAACACATCATGGTGATCCAATATCTCATCGAACGATAATCTATCATCATGGTCATCATCTGAGGCTGCGAATAGATGATCTGATTCCTGGGTGGCTATGTCCCTATTGTAAAACAGAAAAATGATCAATAAAATGAAACTGGGTATTTGAAAAATGGACGAAAAATTAATACCCACTCATTACTAGGCACAAGCCATGCGAGAATTTCCTCAGAGTCCAACCTTCCGTCTTGATTTTTGTCGTAATCATGATCAAACTTATCCTTCTCGACAAGAAGCCACTCTTTGTCCTCTCCTCTAGCTCTGTCTCCTAAAAATTCTTGGAAACTAATGAATCCATCTTTGTCTGTATCTTTGTCATCTAATGCTTGTTGCAAAAGAAGCGGAAACATTCTAGCAGTTTCTTCTGGATGTGTGTAAGCCTTGAATTCATCAGAATCTAAATATCCATCGCCGTTCAAATCTGCGGCGTTAAAAGTCGCCTTATCTTCCTGAATCAGCTTGTCTTCGTCAGCCAAATCCTCAGGGTCAGAGCCGTAAGTATCTTGAAGAATTTCTTCCCAACTAACTTTACCATCTTCATTTGTATCAGCGTCGTCCAAACGATCTTCAGACTCTTCTGTAGACAGCATACTGTGTAAAAGAAAATTATCTGTAGAAAATTTTTATACAAAACTCTGAATAAAGTGATAGATATTATATTCAGATCTAAATATAAGTTCTAAAATGCATATTAATAGATTTGCACCTAAAAGACCGCAGAATCCATGATCTTAGCTCGTTCCTTTCGATATATTGATCATTGTTAAGGTCCATTTTTGTTAATAATATAGCAAGGCGTTCCTTGGCCACATCTGGAGGCAGCTTGTCGAATTCTTCAGCTTTTTTTACACTCCCTGTGACGGAGATGATGGAGTGAGAAATTAACTAATGTAGAAGTTTTTCATTCATTTTTTTAGTCTATGATAAATTCTATGTCAATGACTCTTAATAGTAAGGAATTTAAATGAATCTTTGTGACATTATGAAGTCACTTGTGAAAAGAATTGGTATTAAAATGATTTCGAAATTTCAGGGTTTCAATTGTTTTTTTTTAAATTATTCTCGTTGAAATCGAAAAAGAGAAAATTTTTTTGGTTGTTTAAATTTAAGTTTTTTTGTTTTATGTACTTAAAAAATCATACTTGAAATTTACATCAACGGTGATAAATATGTTTCGTAGATAATATCTAACCTAGTATAGCTTCGTGATCAAATTCCTGGTGATGATCACCGTCGGTATAATGCTCGATATCTCTTGGGCTGAAAGCCCCATCTTCTGTTCTTTCATGGCTAGATGCGTCTTTGTTATTATGGTGAGTATGAATATGAGCTGAAGCTGCTTCGGACGTAACTATATTGATAAATAAACACAATCCGGTTATCAGTATACAGTTATATTTTAACTGACGCATGCTTTGTTTCTATCAATACAGAGAGTTTATTTTTATCGTTAACTCCCGAGATACGATGCTCCCTTAACACCGAATACCAAGCTACCAATATAACCTCAAAACACAAGCAAACTGACAGCGGTATGCCGGGATTCGAGATTTCGAGATTTCGAGGCTCGATATTAAATCCTATACTCTGATTGAAATTTGCAAGCTACGGGATTTATTATTCTTCTAAATCTCCATAGAGGGCGCCAGTATGCGTACGAGATCAGACGATACTACGCGGATTCGAAAGTTTTCTATAATTTTCATTTAACGTTGATTTTTTATAACTACAGAATTTATTGCGGAGTCTATCAGTTCGATTGATCAACTATCTCAAAAATCATTATCGAATAACTTGATAGCTTGTCAATCTAACATAATAATGTTGGTATTAAGGGGTATCGTTGTTATCGAGGTGTGTCAATTAATGCCGCTATCTGGTGACGGATTTTTAGACTAGATATGATAATCTGGTTGCATATAACCAGGCGGACAGCGACTGCGATTAATGCTTTGTATAAGATATACCTATGAATGTGTATGCATTTCTTATCCATATCTTCTGGAGATTTTTAAGTTTTCAATTGTTTTTAAACAACATCAATTTCGCAATAGCTGCTTTAAATATCAACGTCTCGAATAGAACATATTCGATTAAAGTTAAGGTGAAATATAGTTTATGCGCTTCATTGAGCGCGGGATGTAGAAAATAGGAATAGCATGGCACTTTATCTAGTGTCATGAATTGAAAAAGGTGTAAATTGAAATGAGGCAGGATCCGGGGAACGAATCACACAATGTATGGTGTTTGATTCGTATCGTTAAAGATACAAAAAAATAATTGAAAAATCGAAAACAAATAAAATAAAATAAAACGAAAAAACAAAAAAGAAGAAAAAAGAACACAGAGAGAATGAGAACAAGAAAATATACCAAGGAAATAAGTGTGAAGGAACAATGACTTTCTAGCCAACGGTAGGGTATATACATACCTATATAGATTGTTCTAACAACGGCTAAAGCGGAGCGGCAAGTGCGGGAAGAACTCGAGCTAGACGGGGGTAATAATTAGTCATAGTGCACTGCGCTAACAGCGGCACTGTGCTAGAGTGCTTCTCTCGCCAACCAAGTCGAAACGAACTTTGGATTTGAAGCGAATCTCACTTATATACAGGATGCTCGACAATTTCTTGATAACGATCATTTCTACAATAACAATCCCTCTTCTTCTTATACTTCGCGTCCTATTCTTCTATGCGAAATGGACTCTAGGTATACAGTTTATTACCGAAAATATGTCCAAGGCAGCTCTCAGAAATAACAAAAAGTCATTGCCAAAAGGTCAACTGATAACAAAAGCTCTGCGATATAGAATTTTTCGGTTTAAATTTTTTTAAATGAATGAAATTACTGAATTCCGCGCAGTCTTTGTTAAGCTACCCTTCGCACGTATACCGGAGACCTCGAACTTCCACGACACCCTGTATCGCGTAGATAGCGTGGTGTTTATCGCAGGTGCGGAGGAGCCGGAGAGGACGTGGAGGAGGTGGCCGCGGTGGCGGCGGAGGAGGAGGAAGAGAGAAGTACGGAACGCGGTAGAGCGAAACGACAACCGGCCACCCGTATCTCCGGCCACCACTCGGATTGTGAAGTTAGACTCGACGTTTACTCGACTTACTTGATAGTCCGAAGTACAGAGCTTACCCTGAAGCATTTTGCCTTGAAAATTGTAATCGCACTGTACCTAATACGCATACGCGAAGGTGAAGAACAAAGTTAAAGTAAATCGCCTGCGCACTCAACGAGTGAGCGGCTTACTACAAATTTCTCTGAAATTATTTTATATTCGGGGTAAATATTAAGGTGACCCCCAACCGTAACGTAACGTCTAACACCTAATTAACCCGTATCCACACAAAACACAACAGTATATTTCACTCGGATTAGAAAGTTGTCCTAAAAGAGACTTCTACCAAAACAATGTACCCAACTGAGAACCATGGGAATTACGGTAATCTGGAATGTCGACAGCGGTTTAAAATCTAGATTACTCTATAAGACTTAGCTGTGTTGCTGCTCTTATAAGCTTCTGACTTGGAGAAAATCGACTGAGATGCTACCCTTTACTCGAAAAGATATAAATAAAAATCAACTCCAGTTTGTATTTCTAGTTTGCTTTAAGGGAAAAAGAAGTACGAATACCTATGTAAAATAAAAAAGATAAGAAATATCATCCACGGCTCGCCAACTGTGGAAAATGGATAATGGATGACCATCCATATTTCTGATTTTCGCTCCTTGCTCCATGTCCTTTGCTCAGAAGAGCCCACTTATACCTGCGCACCGTGTCGCGTTGCGTAACGTTGCGTATCCCTGCGTATCGTTGCGTATCCTTGTGTATCGTTGCGTGTCCCATGGTCCCGCAGGCTCTCTCGCTTCCATAACCACTGATTACCTTCTGGAGGACCATTTCTGTTTCAATCACCCGTTAGTCATCGCAGGTTTCACCGGAGAATATACCTAGCCAGGGTAAATGTCGCAACGTTATTTGGAATAAAATTTAGGCCAGGTTTTTTCAATGGTTCTCACAATGATCCTCGAGTGTTGAATCTTCTTATACTCAACCTTCATGATCAATCTACACGGTTGAGCTTCGTAAAACTATTCATAAACCCTTATTGTAGTTTTGCCAACTGAACTAAGCGCTCCACTAACTTCACGGGCACCGGACTCGGAGTCGCTGACCTCCAACTGAGCCGAGACTTAGCCGTGCGTGACCCCGTAGTTGCTCGGTATACTCGATGCCGCTTCTGAGCTCTCCGTGAGGTCTAGTACCTCCTCTAGGCACCGGATAAAAAACGTCCGAACTTTCTATCTGGCCAAGTTGCCACTGGCTATGGAATGACGCAACTAGATTTTTGGCTTTGCTTTATTTTCGATAGTACAAAGTCGCGGTTTCCTCCACTAGCTCTCCGCGGTTATCGTGGGTGGATTAAATACAGATACTGCAGACGTGGGTCGGTTGAATTTCTTCTATTTTATTTTTTTTATTGGTTTTTTTTTCTTTTTATTCTCAACCGCCAGAGCTAAAGATTTCACGGTTTGTCTTTAAACCAGCCCTTTACTTTTCTCTAACCGATCATCTTATTTCCGTGAGAACTCTGCTGCAGCTAGTCGAGTGATTCATTCCATTGTTTTGTATTCCAGGTTTTGCGTCGTTCTCAAACCACGATTAGGTAATCCGGTAATAATGATTTCACGTGACGGTGTTTTTATTTTTCTCTTTTCAACGGCCGCAAAACCTCCTGCGGAACCTCACCACTCCCACTTCCGTAAACTCAAAACTTTGCAATATTTAATATTAATTGATCGATAAAACTACCCTAGTAGGACATTTTTATACGTATAGCTCATAATGTCATGGTCGTCTGATTGAGATCTCTAATCCATTATACCCACTACGCCAAACTATCGTATGACTTATAACGCAAAATTCCTCTACTTGTTTAGGCCCGTTGAAGTGTCAAATTAATACCAGAAATGTTTCAATATCATCAAAGTATCGTAACTTCTTTCCGGTAAAGGATATTATTAAAAAAAATTAATATTGATACTATATCAATTTCGTTTTTACATCCCATACAATAAGTAGAAAAAAACTTTTGAAACTGTGAAACAATGTTCAGCAAATTCACAAACGTAATGTGTTTACAATATAAATTTAGTAAATTCCAAAACCGTGGGGATAAGTGAAATGAGAAGTTTGATTACGAATTCAAGAAAAATTCCTAACAATCTCTCTTGTTTCACTAAATTTATAACTTTACAAGGATGTTTAGTAAATTTACTCTCTTACAGGATTAGTAAATTACTAAAAACATCTAGCAAATTCAAAATAGTATACAGTAAGTTTTGGAATGCAATAATTAGTTTAACACATAGTTCAGTGAATCTAAAAATCATTTCCGTTATTTCATAATCTGACTGTATGAAATTTACAATTCCATTATGAAACTTGCGTTTGCTTTGCCGAAATTGTAATTTTAAAAGCTGTTTACTGAATTTACTTTCGCACATAATTATCAAATTTAGCACAATGTTCAGTACAAGATTCTAAATAATGTACAACAAATTTACTATTATAACACATGTACTACACAAGTTTAGTAAATTTGAATAACAGTTACATGTATTTCCTATCAAGTTTGGTAAAATGAAAATTTTGTTTCTATGAGTATACAAAAAATCCATTTTAATTCACTTTGCTAATCAAAACTTGTGAATGTGCAAATCTTTTGTGTAGCAAATGTGTTGTAAATTCAAGAACATTTTTTACAATGTTACATACGTTCCAACGGCTCGATTTATATACCTTTGAATTTATACTTTATACACGATGTAGGTACGGTGAAGCGTCGCGGTGCACCGGTCATACCTCTCCCTCTCGCGTGTCGAGCCGCGTTCGCGTCTCCATGTGAAAAGTCACGCTCCGCTGCTCCGAGATATAATAGCATCTACATGTCTACATGTCTGTACATAGATTACAGACTTGTGTGTGTATTGGATACATACAAATCTATGCCCGTAAACAGTAAAGTTTTGTTTCTTTTTTTTCCACCAAAATCTGACTAGTCTAACATTTTTGCAAATTTCCTCATCCGTACATTCGCACTAAAGAGATCTAAGCTGATTCCGCAAGTGTTGGTTACCATTCGTGTACTACGTCGTCGACGATGGATGTATATTACATAGGTATAGCAATGCTGCGAGTCACTCTACTTGGGCAGCCCACCTTTTGCCTGTTCCTGTAGACGGTGGAACTCGTGGTTGCCTGTTCGCCGATTCCCTGCTCTGAGTCACGGCTCACGGCTCACGGCTGTAATGTTCCTCTCTCTTATTGGTTCACCTGTCTCTTTCTTTCTCTTATGCCCGGCTGCCCGACTGTCCTGCGATCGCAGGTTGCCTGGAGTTAACCTGCGCCGGCTGCCTTCATGCAGCTTTAGTAGGCTCACGTCACTGCCAGCAACCGGTTCGGTTCGGTTCGGTTAGCCGATCGTCTCTTCAAGACTCTAAGCCCAACGCCGCACTTATTACAGTTTATATTCGCGATTTTGTTTTGTCCAGTTGAAAAAAAAACAACAATAAAAAAAAAAATCAAAAATAAACATCATCTTATCACTTTGGCACGAAAAAACACCGACTACTCAGTTATTAGATGCACAACCATTCCTATTCTCCGTAGTGTTGATATATTACTATACATGTATACCTATATTCAAGATAAACTCGATATACAACGAGTCGTGACACCGCTACGTCGTCGTTGCATCACGCTTTAACTATAGGCGTAACTATCGTAACTAACTTTCAAGTCTCGGTCCGCACCGTTACCAAACGCGTTGTATCCATTGTATGTATGTATGTACGTACATACGTATACGTATATACCTACAACCGAGCAACTATACCTAATCACAGCAGCCTGCAGTAGTGCGGCAGTCAGGATTGCGCGTGTTTCCTATTCATCTTGATCTTAACAATCACCAGCTGACAGTGCAGTTTTAGGTGAAACTAAACCGTAGTACCTTCATACATACGATTTAAGCTTGGACTCTGTTAATGGCACTGGAAGAATTCACGGGGTATTTTTTATTACGAACCCGTGGAGTTCCCGTGTCATGTACAGCGTCCGGCCCAACTGTTACACTCCGTGACTTCTGCTTGAGATTCTCTTCCTGAAACGGAAGATCTGTGTCTATCTCAGAACAGTTTTATTAAATGGCTAGATTCGTTCCTATAATAAGAAAGGAGCTTTCAAGTTTTACCAACTAATGCAATCGATATGACAGAATTTTACCACCGTTTTTTTTTTTTTTTTTTTTATTCGCTACTTTTATAATATATATATATATACCTATATATACCTATATGAGAAAGGACGATGAGTCTAGAGTTGAACGAACTCTGATGTGAAGGACCTTAGCTCAGGTACGATCACCAATTGTTCATCTTACCAAGAGTTCGAATCAGTGGTGAAGGCATAAACTGAGACAAATTATTATTGTCACGCTCCGCAGAGAGAGAGAGAGAGGGAGAGAGAGAGATAGAAAGATGGAGAGAGAGAGAAAGAGAGAGAGAGAGAGAGAAAGAGGAACGCAAAAAAAAAAGAAATAAAAAAGAGAAACGACTCAGGGAATAGAGAACGGTGTTGCGCAGTTCAGGTTTACTACCTACTGGAGGATTCGAGAGAAGCTTCAAACGGAGCGCATAAGGCAAAAATGTAAGAATATTGAGTCACTGTAATTTAGTAACTTGTATATAACATTTATGCGCCGAAATATACAAGGTTCAATGTTCCCTTCCTTCTTCGTAAAAAAAACTAATAATAATAATAATAATAATAATAATAATAATAATAATAATAAAATAAATAAATAACCACGTGTACATTTATTTTACCTCTCTCTCTTTCTATCTCACGAGCGTTTCTCACACGGAGATTTATATATCACGGAATCTTATGCCCCCTCTCACTCTTTCTCTTTCTATCAAACTGAGGGTACAGCTCAAGAGACAGACAGACAGTCAGATAGCGAGATAGAGAGAGAGAGAAAAAGAGAGAGACAGAGAGAGAAAGAGTGCGAGGAATAGAGAGAGGAAGTAAGAGAGAGCTGTTTCTATCTCGCTATATTAATTACATGCGGAAGGTGTGACTGAACCGATTTATCAAGGCTTCGATTCAACAGATATCGAATGAACCTCAAGGTAGTTTGGTATTTCCCACACGTTACTATTAAATTCTAAATTTGGCTGTCTGAGAGGAATCAGAAATTACGTTGATTATAAATTATGGCCATGAGAGTGATCTATCCATCTTACGCACGGTATATCCTGTCCCAAATCATTCATCGTTCATTTTTTTCCGTTCTACATATACATACACATAGTACACACACACACACACACACACACACACACACATACATAAATTCTGCTCTGATGTTCGGGTGTTCGGATAGCCCGAAGGCGCCGCTGTTTCATTGTTCGTGGCCGTCAGCCCAGAAAGCCGCTTCCGGTCTGTAGTCAGGTTGCAGGCAAGTGCTCAGCTCCCGGATCCCAGGTACAACTGCGTTCGCGTAAAACACCTGCGAGATTTTGGTTATATTATATGTATAGTATATTCGTCAAGGTGCAGGGAAGCCACGTTATTATGTATTGAATATTATCTGTCTTTTACAATTTAAATTATTACGACATCTGCTCAATGACCAAAACTCCATCCTGCACGTCACAAATGTGTCCATATGTAAATGTCATTGGACATATAGAGGTCCATTTCAAAACCAAGGCATATAATCTCTGAATGACTCGTATGTCTAAATAAAATATCATCACAGTCTCGCCATGTATGTATAATCAAATGAAATCAAAGTAAAAGCAACATAGCCGCAATCAGAAGACATATCTTTTGTGATAAAACTGGTTTTTAAACTAAAATTCTTTCGGGATATACAGCTGGTCCTTAAACACCTCCCTAATCGTGTATAAGCCACCTGTATCTATCGAGTGTTGTTTGGACCTGTGCCATTGTTCTTCGGAGAGTTCAGTTCTCAGAGTATAATAGACACATTATAAGTACCATTCTTTTTCTCTCTACCTGGGCCATTGATATATTTTTTTCGCCGAGTATCCCACGCTGTTCATTATACCCCAAAGTGCCCTTATTTTCATTAATATTGTTTTAAGATAGCAAAAAGATGAGACAGCTGTAATAACAGTGTGGGTACTTAATAATTAATTGATGGTAAATTAGTTAGCAGTTAATTAAAGCAGTAATTCCGCCCTGATTGAGGCGCAATTTAACTTTGATATGGATGTTATGTCTAGTTATGGTATCCTGAAAGTAGAACAGGGAAACAGTTATTATTTGATAGAGCGTGCCCAAGTCAGGCCAATGTACTCGCAGTGATTTGGCCTGCTTCCTGCATCGGCTGCAGGTGATAACAAACCGCAATTAATCAATTCTTTATACCATACCAAGATAATAACATCAACTAACTCGCGCATAGGGGTACTGCAGGAAGTAAGCTTGGAAAATCGAGTGGCGTAAAACCCGGCGGAAACGGTCGTGGGATTATTCGGAAACTTGAAAACAGCTAGCGGAACCGACATGGATGGTGGGAACCGGTTCTACGTAAATACAAACGCTCATTTATGTATCCGATATTTTTGTCTATGACAATTACGCGTCGTGTGATCATGGGATGAAAACATGAATTTATATTCGAATTATTTTTGGATGAAAATAATAAATTTCATCATTTCTTTTTATTTTTATTTTTTTAATAAATCTTTATCGTTAGCCTTGCTCTTGGCATTCACTGTCTGTATCTAAGAGATTGAGCTTTTGCCAAGCTATTTACCAGCTGTGACGGTTTGTCCAATGTACTGAACTTGACGATTTTGTACGCTATATGTATATTTCATATGGAGTTATAAGTAGTTACTAAAATTTTCAATGCCGTTTTGCAATCTCTCATAGTCTCTGGAATGACAGATCGGACATGTCAGGGATTACACATCTGTAATCCTCCTGATTGCAAGATAAGATTTCAATTCCTAATTAATATCTTGTCAAAGGCTATAAAGGTACCCAGTTCCAGTTCACAGCGTTTACTATTAAGTTTGTGACTATATAATAATTACATAATTTATCGGATCAAGAATATCAAGAGGAAAGCTTACACTCCTAGTCTTTGTCAAAAATGACAAGGTTATTAGTCCTGGCGCTTGCCATCCTCGGCATCCTCTTCCAGGATGTGGTACAAGGTGAGCTGAACATATCCTGGAATCAACGTGAAGCAAATGCGAAAAAAACTGTAAAAAAAAAAAACTACTTGAAAAAATTATAGTAAAATAATATGTGAAAAAAGAGTCGATATTTTGTTCAGGATTATCAACCAGGAATAGAATCGTAGGTGGAGAAATTGCCGCCGCAGGTGAGTTTCCTTGGCAGGTGTCTCTCAGGGCATCCGACCGTCACTTTTGCGGTGGTAGCTTGGTTTCCCTTCAGCATGTGCTGACTGCTGCACACTGCGTTACGGGGCGTACCGCATCTTCGATCATTATAGTGACCGGAACGAATAGGTAGAGAATTTTCTCTGAATGACGTTAAATTAACGTCACCTCACCTCGGTACCTATAAAATTATTTTTAGTTTGGCAAGCGGTGGAGAAGAGCACGCAGTCAGAACCGTATTCATACATGCCCAGTACAGCAGTCCAGCACCTGCCTACCATATTTCTGACGTGTCTGTCCTCGTCGTAAGTTATTGTGGTCGTTATCCTGCGCAAAGAGAAGTTGATGGAAGGGCATTAACATGTTTTTTAGCTTAACGCTTCTATAATCGAATCACCACTCCAACGACCAATCATCTTGCCGATAGAAGATGTCCCTGAAGATGCCGAGGTCGTTGTATCAGGATGGGGAAGAACTTTGCCCGGGAATGAAAACCTTCCTACAGAACTGCAAAAACTCAATGTAACGATTATCAACCAAACCAATTGTCAGAGTCAATGGGGTGATGTGATCATCATGGCAGATCATCTCTGCGGAGTACAAAATTACGGGGCTGGTGTATGCAACGTAAGTTTTCTGATGATTTATTATCGTTGATAGGATTGATCGAGGAATCAAGTAACGGAATTTTCCAAAGTTTTAGGATTTAATCCCGGTTCTTATTTCGCAGGGTGACAGCGGGGGCGCTTTGGTATACAATAATCAAGTCGTTGGAATCGTGTCATGGGCCAATCCGTGTGGTATTGGTTATCCTGATGTTTACACCCGGGTCTATGCTCACCTTTTCTGGATCGGGTGGATTGTTTATAATACAGAAACGGAGACTACTACAGAAACAGAGACCACTACAGAAACAGAGACTACTACAGAAATAGAGATTACCACAGAAATAGAGATTACTACAACACCTAACCACCAAATATCGATATCCGATGGAAATAATGTGATACAAATTTTGTGTATCTTCGCTTTTGCCCAGAAGCTATTTCTCTCAGATTAAGTTATACCTGACGATAATTTTTATCGATTTACTGAAAAGAAAATCTAATCAAGCCTATTTTTTTGAACTTTCGCTCGCTATATACTGTTCAACGTTGTACATAAATACACAAGCATACACATGATAATATGTAATTATAAAACTATAAAAAATATTGTTGATGATTATTTATCCTTCGAAAATTTCAATTATTAAAAATGTATAACGATACGATTTCTTATAATGAGAAAAAAAGTTAAACTCCAACGTTTCGACATCTACTAGTAAATCGTTGACTATAATCTAATCATAAAATGTAATTTATATTAGTCAGAATTGATATACACAGAGTCACAGACGTGTAATCTGTCTGATCTAGAGATAAGATCATAACTCTGGTAAGAACTTATAAAGGCGGGTGCTGCTAGTCATTTATAATAGATCGGTTAATTAATCAGAGTATATAATATTTGATAAAATGGCCTTGTTAGTACCGGTGTTGTTGGTGTTATCCACGTTTTCTTCAGTAACATTAGTCCAGGGTATGAAGTTTTAATAACTATAAAATTAAACACGATAGAATAAGTTCTTTTGAAGTAAAAAAAAAATAAATTAAGAGATGAAAATACATAATCACAATGTTACAGGATCAGTTTTGGACCGATCGATCTCTGGCAGAATCGTGGGCGGTGAAATAGCCACAGAAGGTGAATTCCCGTGGCAGGTATCGCTGCGGTCTACAGGTAGACACTTTTGCGGGGGTTCCCTGATCTCGCTTAGACACGTGCTAACCGCAGCTCACTGCGTGATATCGACAGAGATATCGACACTTACTGTAATCACAGGAACAAATAGGTACCAAAACCTGTAGTCTTTATTCCGAAAAGAGACGGTATACATATATTTATGATATGTTATTCTATAGATTCTAAATCCAGTTTTGAAATGGCATGGCGTCATTAAACAACAGCTGCTAATTCTGCATCTCAGACAGTTTTCTTTCGAGGATAAAATAATTTCTGCACTACGCGGTATATTACATGTATTTTCAGTTTGGCAACTGGCGGTGAGACCCACGCTGTCAAAAATATAACATGGCATTCTAGCTACGTGGGTAGCTCGAATTCGTACCTTTACGACGTGGCAGTTCTCACCGTGAGTACACATAAAACCTATTGAATAAGCTTTTAATATCCATTACCAGGAATCTGAGGATAGCTCATACTTGGTTCATCTGTTTTAAGCTCGTAGCTGAAATCACCGAGACCGAACTTCAGAGGCCGATTGCTCTGGCCATAGAAGACGCGCCTGTTGGAGCTGAGGTCGTTGTCTCGGGATGGGGTCGAGTTCTTTATCCAAGTAGCTCGCTTCCGACTGCCCTTCAAAAACTCAACTTAACGGTAATCAATACCACAGAATGCCAGAGTTACTGGACTTTGACTATTTACGATAGCCATATATGCGGGATCAGAGAATATGGTTCTGGAGTCTGCAACGTGAGTTTATTGACTAATAGTAGTATTGACAATTACATTAAACACTCAAATATCTCGTTATTTATTAATAATTTATATTGCAGGGTGATAGCGGAGGTCCTTTAGTTTACAATAATCAAGTCGTCGGAATCGTTTCATGGGGTGATGCCTGCGCTAATGGCATTCCTGACGTCTATACCCGGGTCTATGGCTACCTGTACTGGATTGGCACGATTGTCTACAACACAGAGTCTGTTAAAGATCTTGCACAGATATTTGACATAAATGAAAATGATTTATTAGCGCTGGTTTGATAGATAAATAATAAAATTAATTCATCATTATAATATCATACGCGTTCGATCTTAATTTCTTCAGCCACTCATCGCGAGAATACCTAGATCTGTATTTTCCTTTCCAAGATTGACTTATGAATTAACAAAAGTATGAGAAAAATCCCAGTCATAATTACTTATTTTATTTTTAATGACAAATATGTCTCATCAGCAAGTTGGTGTAAATACTAATAACACTGGTCTGCAACGAAATCCTCCTTCAAAAAATTATGTCACGAATATGAAGATTTTAATGCTCTGAATCTGTTCCCGTTGGCCGATTTTTTCTATCACGTCTAGATTTTGTGATATGATTTTTTTTTTAAATATCAAAAATTTAGGTTTTTTCGAATTCGTTTTATGCGTCAACATTATAAACAATGTCTGTACATACAAAATAGGTTTTAGCGAGTCGTAAGAGAAAGAAGGAAAGTGCCGAAAGTGATTTTTATGGTGGTACATATGCGCTTGCGAAATATTCGCTGTGACTTTACAACAGTTACCTGAAAACTTGTCTTTTGATTGTTTACGTTCTATATCAAATATTTTGGTAAGTTTTACACAAAGTTCATATTCTGAATATTTTTGTTGAGTATTTTATGTGTACTTTATGTATTTTTTTATAATCAGAGCCAACAAAATTGTTGTTACTTTAATAATATCGTTTTTTTGGATTAAATGGACATTATATTTAAAATCTATGTGCTGTATTTATTTGCATGTTAAATTCCGTGTTAAGAACACCAAATATAATGTTATCATGCATGAAAACAATGAGGAGAAAAATAAATTTTTTTGTTGCAGACCAGTGTAATCAATTGCAATGTGACTGTGTAACCACTAATTTTTCACACAATTAAGCCCACGTAAACCAATTGAATGAATACTTATTGGTATAGTCAGCCTAATTTTATTAGGGTATTAAAAATCCATAGTAGATACTTTGATAACAAAGATAATATCAATAAAATAGAATTAAAATGATTATAATTTATAGTCGAGTTACTTTTAGTAAAATTTCTATGAATGTCAATGTCTGTTAATTTATTATCTTGAGATAGTGAGAACCTATTTCCGCGGATAATACAGTTTGAAAAAATATAGCTAAAATTTACGATAGATACTTGTCAATGGGATTTATTTAATCTGATCCAATGACAGTCTAATACTTAATCCAATAAATCATCAAGATATAGAATAGAAGGCTTTTGTAACTAATCGTTTCCCAACTGGATAGTCGCATTGATCTTATTATCCTTCGATAAGTAAATATTTATTATTATAGTAGATAATAGGTTTACCAGAGTCTCCAATACCACATCCAAGACTATAGCGACCGCGTATTGTTTGGTGCAAAGTATTCGGACCAATAGAGGAAAAAAAATATGCATGAGGGTTACTGTGCAAAAAAAAATATGTAAAGAAATTTTTAGTTATATACGATATTGTTAAGTTTATATATTTGTATGGTCTAGATTAATACACATCGTTTTAAAACAGATTTATCACGCATCATTAATGTGTGTCGTAATCCAGTCGGAGTATGAAAAGACTCTGGTGTAGACGTCGGGGTAACCGACTCCGCAAGGTCGAACCCAAGAAGTAATGCCAACAACTTCTCCGTTGGCGACTAGAGGCCCGCCACTGTCACCCTAAGTTGAAAAAAAAAAAAAAAAATAGATGGTTTTTTACGTATGTAAAATGAAATGGAGTAAACACATGTGAAGAAATTCAACTTACGCTACAGACTCCTTGTCCGTATTCAGACATTGCGCAGATATGATCATCGTATATTGTTAGTGTATGATATTCCTGACACTCTGCATTCGAGAGAATGGTCAGATTGTACCTTTGCAAGGCTGTTGGTAATGAGGATCCAGGGTAAACGGTTCTACCCCAACCACTAGTAACTGCTGGTGTATTTCCAGGGATGCTGGTAGTGCTGATCGGGATTGGATACTGACTTTCGGAAACCGCTGCTACAGTAGCTAACTAATGTACAAAAAAAAAAATTGCTGGTTATTATTATGACCGTGTAAAACGTCTGCTAATACGTTGGCAAAATGTGGTATGGACTCACTGTGATAATCGCGATATCATAACGCCATGAATATTCAGATCCGTCGAGATAATTCTCGTGGTAAACTATATGCGATACGGCATGATATTCACCTCCACGAGCCAAACTGATGGCTCCTGTCACGGCGTGGACATCTGCAGCCGTATATGAATCGACGCAATGTGCGGCTGTTAGTACCTGCCGGTACCGAACTCGTTAATAATTCATTATAGCTACTAGTTTTATGCTTATTTTTTCTGTTTGTAAACTTCACTGTAAATATCCAAACTAACTTACCTTCGTTGTTGATATAAGAGAGCCACCGCAAAAGTGTCGTCCTAGAAGTCTCCTGAGAGATACTTGCCATGGAAATTCATTGGTGGCTGCAGCTTCACCACCAACTATTCTTCCTTCAAGAATAGACGCTCCTAGAACAGTCACAGATTATGATGTGAAATTCATACACATAAATTATAAGTGATAGCCGATTTGAATTTATAAATCATGGATTTGAAGTCTGTTACCATTGATGGGCACTACAACACCGAAAATTAGCAAAAGGAACGGAAGGAAACTCATGGCAGTTGTGATCAAAAAGTTTTCCTTGTCGGTTTAGCCGTTCTTATATACCATCATCTCAGCTCGGTAGGAACCGATAAGCGTGATAAGAGCTTATCGAATATTCGCCAGTCTATTAAATGAATACTGTCATGCTATTTGACAAATGGGTATTTCTGAAAGATGTCAAAGATAGATTCTCGACGTATACAAATACAGTTCATTTATAATCTTAAAGAATTTCTATTAATTCAGCTAGATATTTATATGTAACTATTCGTATCCTGAAATAATTCGTATGATTCGTCTATAATCAGTAACCTTTGAACCCAAGATAAGACAATAAGCTCGACCCATTATCCGCGTGAAAGTACACGGTAGTTTCTAGTTGATATGAAATTTTATTATATCATTAATCGTAAGTGTCTACCAAATGAGTAATTATACACAATGACATTTTGCAGTTTAATAATGAGATTAGAAAGTTATATAAAAAGATTAGACGTTTCGTTTTTAGTACTCGCACTCGTTGTGGAAAGAAAACTTTTACTTTGATGTAGGGATATCCATCATCGTCATGGTTAAATTAAATACATACCATTTCTTAAAGAGTATGACATTTTTATATATTTATGACTTTGTCTGCTAGTTATTCTACAATATAGGTATATCTATTATCTACTGAAGCATAGACACATATTATACCCTATGTAATTTTCCTTGATGAGACATGACGCGATGAATCTATGCATCTCGATTAACTATTACGCGGAGGATATAAACAAGGAAAAAAATTGTACACAGACATGTTACGTTAAAATTGACCAGATATTTTTCAATATTCATGTAATACCTCAGTCAGATAAAAGGTTCAGGTATATACATTATTTTTTATTAGCTCTTTTAAACAGAATCATCGCTGGTGTGTTCCACGATCCAATCTGTGAATGAAGCCACTCTGGTATAGACATCGGGATTACCAACACCGCAAAGTGTTGCCCAAGAAGTGATACCGACAACTTCACCATTTGCTACCAGAGGTCCACCACTGTCACCCTATATAAAAAAGAAAGTCAATGATTTTGCTCAAATAATATCAATACTATATATTAAACTTACGCTACAGACGCCTTGTCCGTATTCCGACAACGCGCAAATATGGTCTTCGTATATCGTCAGGGTATGATACGTCTGACAATCTTCATTCGATAGAATAGTCAGATTGAATTTTTGTAGGGCTGTTGGTAGTGCGGATCCAGGATAAACGGCTCTTCCCCAACCACTGGTAATTGCTGGTGTATCTCCTGGAAGAATGGTGGTGCTGATCGGGATTGGACGTTGTGTTTCGGAAATTTCTGCCGTAGTAGCTAACTGATGTGAAAATATTAACGGTTATTTTTATGACTGTGTTAAATTTTGTCAATACGATGGCAAACTCCGCACTGTATGGACTCACTGTGACAATCGCGATATCATAACGCCAGGAATATGCAGATCCTCCTATATAATCCTCGTGATAAACTATGTTTGATACGGCATGATATTCGCCTCCACGAGCTAAGCTAATGGCTCCAGTTACAACGTGGACTTCTTCAGCGGTATACGAAACGACGCAATGTGCAGCGGTTAGTACCTGACGGGACATCTCTGGTTAGAATTTTATTATTTGTACTAGTCTCTAGCTTAGTTAACTCCCATAAAAATATCCTTACCTTAGTTGTGGATATCAGAGAACCGCCACAGAAGTGACGTCCTAGGAGTCTTCTCAGAGACACTTGCCATGGAAATTCACTGACTTCTGCAGCTTCACCACCAACAATTCTTCCTTGGGGAAAGGACGCTCCTGGAACCGTCGCAATAATTAAATCGTAGATTACAATTGGAGAAAAGTTTTATAGTCTTCGAATGTCTAGACAAAGATTTACAGCCTTGAGTCTACCGATATGCTGTTTTAACTTTGATATTATGAATTTAACAGCTCTAGTTACCATTAGCGAACACCAGAACTCCGGCAAGGAGAAAAAATAATAGCTGCAGGATATTCATGTCGATTGGTAGCAGTAAGTTTTCGATTTCAGATTAAACGTTCTTATATACTGTGATCAAAGTTCTGTGAAAATCGATAAGCGCGATAGGGGCTTATCAAACATGAACAAGTCTGTCAATTTCATATTGATACGTTAATTCAAGAATGTGTATCACAGAGCGGGGAAGGCGGAATCTTAACGCATATACTGCAGATAAATTTTCGAGTACTTATCGTTTAGAAATATAATTGACATAACGATGTCCAGTACAGAGTCTCATTATCAATAAATAATTCACAATGGTATAACAATAAACCAATATCATTATGACAATACCATATTATTGTTTTTCAACCCAGATAGCAAATGTTTGATCTACATTTAAAATTTTTTTCGATTTTACAGATTAAAGTTTCAGGATGGTGTAAGACTTTCGTTTTATTTTTAGGCAGAAATGAATTTTCTTCTTATCGGTATACAATAGCTCTCGAATATTTCAAATTGTATATAATTTTTCCCCGCAATATTTTGCGGTTTAACGAGTGGGTCGGTGGAACATGGAATTTCTAAATTCACGGACAACTAAACACGAGAGCTAGATCCTATAAACTACAATTCTAAAATCCGTGAACCATATCAAATGCAGATTCCTATTCTGCGACACTGCGGGATGTGACGAGTCTGCGTATTTCTTACAAGTCAAAATTGTATAAAATCGAAAATTATAAAACCATTATTCGCAATCGAATCGTAATTTTAATACATTTCTCTACATTGCACGAACGAGTTTCACTTCAATCCTGCAGTAAAATTGATATAAAATTCGTCAAAACCCGCAATTATAAATCAAAGTACAAAAGTTCACGAAATTTACTTAGAATTACTAAAATTTATTCCGAAAAACACGGCAACTGGACTGTTGTAGTTTATTTTTATTAATAGACAAACCAAATTGTTGGATTATTGCAGTTTAGTATGACAAGTGGTCATCAAAGGTCTGAGTTTGAGAAATAAGCTTCAAGATTTACTAAGGGGATTAGGGGAATAGACAAATAAATATTACAGACTTCATAATTCGTCACCTACCAATTTTTTTTCAAATTTTTGTTCATTACAATATAAGGATATAAAAATACTCATGAGTAAATTTTGTATTATTATCATCATTTTTTTTTCAAAAAGCGTTCACATGTATATGGACATTAAGATATTCCGCTTCCTCGTCTCAGTTTCTATGCTGCGTCATCTTCAGTGTGTTCTACGATCCAGTCATAGAATGAAGCCACCCTTGTGTAGACGTCGGGATAACCAATCCCGCAAGGATATACCCAAGAAGTAATACCGACAATTTTACCATCAACTACTAAAGGACCACCACTATCACCCTATTGAATAACACATTAATTAATTTTTTTTTTAAGTTTTTGAATAATATTTTAGTCCAACTTACACTGCAGACACCTTCTCCGTATGATGACATAGCGCATATATGACTGTCGTATATTCTTAGCTCGATGACGCTCTGGCAATCTTCATTTGACAAAACTGTCAAATTGAATTTTTGCAACGCTGCTGGAAGTGCGTATGATGGATATAGGAATAAACCCCAACCGCTTGTTATTGCAGATGTATTTCCTGGTATTATTGTATCACCGAGTTCAATCGGTCCTTGATTTTCCGAAATCATTGCCGGAGTTGCTAGCTGAAAATTAAAATCTATTAATCTAAATCACGGATTACTTTGATGAGCCAAAATCAACGGGTATATCATTTTGAGTATAAAATATAAACCATAAGAAACCCACCGTAATAATAGCGACATCGTATTGCCATGAGTATTGTTGCCCTTCGATGTAACTTTCGTGATAAACTATGTGCGATACCGCATGATATTCACCGCCTTTAGCTATGCTAGTCGATCCCGTAACGACGTGGAGATCTTCAGCGGTAAATGAAGTTACGCAATGTGCAGCTGTCAGTACCTAAAATAATCGAATATTTCAATTTATATGTATTGATATTATGATATGATTAGTACAGTAGGTACCTTAGTTTCGGATATCAATGCACCACCACAGACGTGTTGACCATAATTATAACGGAGCGATACCTGCCATGGAAATTCGTTACTGCCTGCTATTTCACCACCGACTATTCTTCCATCGGGAATACTAGCTCCTTAGTTGAAATAGTTAAATAAAATTATTAAATTAACCGTTGTAAATTATTTATGGTATAGGTAGTTAAAATATATTCACGCGTTACCATTAATTGAGCCAATTAAAAATCCCGCGAGGAGTAATATCCGCGGTATATAATTATTATGAGTATTCATGACACAATTTTTATGTAATTACTTATAACCACTGAAATTTTCACATTTAATTTTTATCGTCCGGGTTTATATACCTCAATCGCATTCGACTATAAATTGATAACGGTTAAGATAAGAGTTAGCGAAATATGACCGAGTTGTCGATTTAATACCGTCAATCGATCTGTCGTGACTGACTGGCTATAGATTTGAACGATTGAACCAATTCTCTGTAAATTTTTTATTTTTATTTTTTCTCTTTATTTCATTCATTTTTTTTCAACGTGTGTGATCATATTTTTATCTATCCGTTTCTTATGTAGACGATGTTGACTTATTGTATTAGCATAATATCGATGAATCAGACCTCAATTGAAAATATGACTAATATTATAGAGAGTAGGAGATAAAAAATAAAATAAAAATGGAACAAAATATTTAAACAGAAAAGTGTTATGGAATTATGTGATTACACACATATTGTAACACTGCACGATACAGTCATGATCAGATAAAGACTATTGTAGTATATCTGACAAACTTAATGCGTACTGAATAGCTATCCAAGGGTAAATTTGCGATTAGTTTATAACTTTAAAAAATAAAAAGAAATGTCATATATATTGTATATTTTAATATGAATTTTTAGAATATAAAGAAAAGTCGAAATTATTGAAATAGCAACAGCAACTATATCTATATAATGTATATACTATAATTACGAGGGGATTTTTTAAAAGTGTTTAAAAAATTGCGTGACACATGGAAGAAACCTGCAGCGCGGGTGGTCATTGCAATAAATCAGGCTTTGTGAAGACGTAGATTATGATCTTACACGCTCTCGACAGAAGATATTATAGTTTCAGTTCTGATATAGTGGGATAAAAAAAAAATCGTTTATCATTTCTCAGATATTTGCGAATGCATATGAAAAAACTAAAAACCAAAAAAAAAAATAATAATATTATTAATATGAACCATTTGATATGATATTCTCATACACCGTACCATTTTCGTGAAGGGGGTTTAATAAATGAGATGAATAGATTAAGGAAATCGAATGTTGAGTATAAATGTGTGTCGCAGAAATGTCGAGGGTTTTTTCTATTTTGAATTTGATTTTATTTTTCGTAGGTATAATATAAATCCGCGACAATATATTTGATGACAATTATCGTCACACTAGAGTTTGGCAAAATAAGTATTTTTTTTTTTAACAACGATCATATACATATACTATCTCGCACTATGGATGAGCAGCATAAAAATCTATATAATCCATATCGTATAAGAGGATAGATATATATTCTATTGATAGACCTGACTAACATTGGCTAGACCGTTGAGAAACGTTTGAAAATTTCCAAGGGCGAATCCTCCGATATCCAACAAATGCAATCTATATCTAGTATATATACCTGTATACTATATACATATATATATTTAAGGTATATTCATAGAATACGCAATTGTCAATTTATCTTCCTAAACGCGTCTATAATCCAAGTATACATATAATAGATATTCTTTAAAATATTTCCTTCCTTAATATTTCTGAAAATTTAAAAAAAATAATATCACAAACAAATTGTTACACCACGCACCGTGATAATCGTTCAAAAATCTATTTATTTTTAAAACTTACTGAATTCTACGCGTCGGTCTATTTTTTTTTTTTTCTTTTTATTTTCTCGACGATCATTATTACACGCGTGAATCATTGGAAAAATTTCGAGTATATCATATATGTATATATATACGGTTGTATAAGATATTTTCTCAGCGGTTGACGTCAAGTGCAATATAAGTATCCACATATATATTATTATAGGGGTCCAGGAAACTGAAGTAGGACCTATGCACATGATACGTCTTGTACTTCGGGTTTAGTGTTTAGCTTATTTCTGATTTGGCCGAGGCCCAACTGCACGCGCTTAGCCACTTTCTTGGCTCTTCCCTGTTTATCCCCACACCAGCAATATCTGTCTCACCTTAAGGCACCTTATACCTCCAGGCTCTAACCATACTCTCTGCATTCAGCATTCTCTCTATAACCGACGACTTTCTTCAGCGTGTCAGACTGCTCGCCGCTGGACAGTTTATCTCCTTGCATATTATAAACACGATTGTAACTCGCATATGTAAGGAAATATTTTTTTCTAATTTTTTTTTTTTTTTTTTTTCTTAAATAAAAATTTCTTGTACAGATTTCTCTAAAAGTGATTAAAAATTATAATAAATATATTAAACAATTATCTAACATACTATATACTACATAGAAACGTACCTGCCCCACCGTCTTACCAATATTAAGATTTGAGACAAGTATAGCGCGGAAGCGCGGAGATTTTCGGCACGGCCGGCATCCTCTATCCGGTGAACTAGTGTGAGACGATCAGAGACTCGGTCAGTGACGGTTGGTACCTCAGTGATCATCACAAAGCCAGTGTCTGTTTTAATAAAATCTTTATATATTTTTTTTTTTTATTAACACATAAAAGACATATTAAATAGTCTGGATGCCAGTGGCTCGGAATTGTTTATCTACAGGACGCGAGTCCTGGACTGATAATAACCGACTACTGTCAAATCCGGATAGTAGCTGCTGTAATAACAATAATATAGTTAAAAGTTTGTCAAATCTTTGTATTGACGAAGGTGAAATGTCAGGAGATGCTACTTCAGAGGATGAAAGTTCACAGGAAGATAATAGCACCGGACAACTTCAATATGACGTAGACGATTTGGAGATGATTAAAACAATTGGTAAGATTTTTTATCATCATCATCATTATTCAATTATTATACAATTATTAATAAATTTTTATTGATATACAAGACTTTCATTTCATTCGTTAATTGATCAATATCGAATCTATAGATGATATATTATTTATATCATATAATTCTTACGGTTAATACTATATAATACGTATTTATATAAGTATATATATATACCTATCTACATATAAATATATGTATATATGTATAAGACCATATAGTTTTGTTTAAGATGGGAGGAGAGCATTAAGAAAGCAAGTGGTGAGCAAGTGGGCCACTGGAGAGTGAGGCCACCGTGTTATATTTAACTCGTAAAGCTGGTATTACACGCTAGGATTATTTGATTGATGGTGGAAGTCAATTCTATATATAAATTTTATAATTCTTCGATCTATTCGCGATTTTTGCTGTATTTTTTTTGTTTTTTTTTTTTCTTATATCTATGCATATATATAAAATTTATATGTAAACAATATATATATATATATATATACATATATATATATATATATATATATATATATATATATATATATATATATATATATATATATATATATATATATATATATATGTATATATATATATATATATATATATATATATATATATATATATATATATAATCATAAATCCTCAAATATTGTTAATCTTAATATCACGATTGCAGAGAAGAACAAATTTTTAGAAAGTTATACACGCATGAGTTTATTTTCGATGTTGTTTTTATCTATCAGTTTTTTTTTTTCCTTCTGATTTTTATTTGTTAATTACATAATATATGAGCCTTATGGCTATACTAACTCGGTAGATTTAGAAGACTCAATTTTAAATCTATAAAAATATATCTCCGGAGCCCTGAATTTCTATTTTCATATTCAATTGTATCAATTTTTATTTTCATATTCAAAAGTGTCAATTTCTTTTTCCTCACGTCTATGATTATTCGATTAAAAATTTGAAACTCTGCGAAAATGTCAATAATAGAAACACCGTCAAATGGGAATTTTTTGCGAATTTTTGAAAGCTTTTTTATCCCTGTAGTATCCTGGTAAAACTGAAACTTTCACTAAAAAAAAATAAATAACAGGATACTGTTAAGATGAAAAAGCTTCTGGAAATTGTCGAAAAAATCTCATTTCTAGGTACTTTCAGTGTCAACATTTTAGCAGAGTCAACATTTGTTCAGATATTTAAACAGATGATTATGAAGAGTGGAGAAAAAGAATAATTTAAACAACATAAAAAAAACCATGTTATTTGAGTGGAAAATTCTAGAGTTCGGTGCAAGGACCGTTTAATATTGAAATAAAAATTCTGGGCTTTAAGGAGATTTTTTATCTATTTATTTGAAAAAGTTTTATGCCTTTGAAGCGCAAGATTTAAACGAAAACGAAAATGAGTGTCTCCCCTAAGGATGTATATATCCTCTATATACATATTTATCTATATAGATACATACACGAAGACCTCAAAGTATATTATACTGCATCCTCGTTATTTTTCCTCGAGTAACATATGCCTACTACGTTATTATTACGTCCATGTATATATGTATATAAATTTTTCTTTTTTCTTTTTTATTAACCGCATAGGTATATATACATATACTTATACTATATACACCTATATATTGCATATGTACTACATATACTGCGGCTGATCGCCGTGACAGGTGACAAATGCTGCTTCTCAAATGACGCAAAGACGCCCCCGGAGTCTCGGAAGCGCGCGTTCGAAAGACACCTGTCGCTTCTAACCCCAACCCCCCGCCTCATCTACAGTCTCTCTAGCCTCGCGAAATCCGCTAAGCGTCGCGACGCCACCGTCGTTTTTGCAATAGTATATTATATAGTATTTTTATTTTTTTTAATAGTTACTACTAGTTACCTGATATGAGATAATGGAAGAAATTATCTCGACGAAGATTGATAACGAGTCAATTAGACGCTGAATTATTTTCAAATTTGATTAAAAAAAAAAAAAAATACTGTTTTGTATACAGAGACAGAAGATAAGGAGAATTAAAGATGATTCAAAAAATTGTTATAATATAGCCAGAAAATAAAAAAAAAAAATAAAAATTGTGATTTAAATTGAGAATGTAAGTTAATTTTAAATATTATCTGTGAGGTATACGTTATAGTGGTTATAAGCTAATTGGATGAAATGATTTTCTATAACGTAATGCGTTTGGAAGACAGTTCGATGCCAAGTCAAACCAAGCCAAGTGAAGCTTGTTCTCTGTTAAATTGCGGTGGTTTAAAAACCGGTGGTCATCACTGTGGGGCGAGCCATTAACTAGACACAACATTTGCTGTCTGAGGCTGCCAAAACTACTGTGTATTTATAACATCGACGACGTCGTAGGTATACATACGAAAGAGACGGTTGACGTGGAAACGCGGGAATTTACTGGAGATTGAAAATTAAGAGGGAAAAATACTGATATAAGAATAAATGATTTCCCTATATCTATATACACTCATATTTTATACAAAAATATCCTATACGTATATGTCATATTTTCATCTTCGAAACAACTAGCTGCTAATATTAAATGACAGTTTACTGATCGTTATGATATCTGCCAATGTCTAGGAACCGGGACCTTCGGACGTGTCGTACTTTGCAGACATCAGGGAAGACCTTTGGCACTTAAAGTACTCGCAATGGTCGATGTGATCAGACTCAAACAGGTCGAACATGTCCGGAACGAGATATCAGTATTGAAGGAAGTTAAGCATCCCTTCATCGTCAACATGTCAGTAAATATCCATCAGGGTGACAACATTTTGACATCGAGTTCTAAGTTTTTGGTATCACGGCTAAAATTTTATAGATTTCTTACACTCGAGTTTTCATTCGATAAATTTTAGCTCGGTCGAACAATTTTTAATAGTCGTTGAAGAATTTAAATGTTGAATTAATCGATTCTTTTTTTTTTTTTGGAATAGCGCAAAATGTCAGGTATGGTATATTGTGTATCAAGGGCGGAAAGTAGGCGATTACTGATGAGTGTGAAAGTTGCCACCCGAGCAAAGCGAGAGTGGTGATCATACGAATCAGAATCGCCTACTCTCCACCCTTGATACACATGATATTTTTTGTCCAATACCTGCACCAGTAGTTTGGTTTAAAGTGCATGTAAAAACGAGCGGAAGGTAGCACTTTTCCGCTCTAGGGCGGTAAAATGCGTTCTAGGCCGGTAAAGTGCTCTAGTACGGTACAGTATTATTACATTACCGTCCTAGAGCTTACTTTACCGTCCGAGAGTTTACTTTACCATCCGAGGGCGGAAAAGTGCTACTTACCGCACGTTCTACATGTACGTAATTGCATCCTTTCGGTGCAGGTAGGACAAAAAAAAATATTACCATACCGGGCTGCAGGGAAAATTCTGAAATATTGTTTTCTTTAACAAATATGAAGAGCGAGTACCGTGCGGTTGAAAAAATTGAAGACTCCAATTTTGGGGAGAGACCGAAAGGTTTAAATTTGTGGTAAAAAAGTTGTCACCCTAATACACATCTTAACCTTCTTATATCCTACTTTTTTTCAACAAATCTCTAAAACTGAAAATTGTATTCATTTATTGAAAACCAATTTTCAGGCTCTGGAGTGGCAGAGATGAAGCCAGGGTGTACATGGTTCTCGAGTTTGTAGCCGGAGGAGAACTCTTCTCTTACCTCAGAGCAGCGGGAAGATTTCCAGGACCAACAAGCTGTTTTTATGCTGCCGAAATCGTATCTGCATTAGAATATCTCCACTCAAAACACATCGTCTACAGAGATTTAAAACCAGAAAATTTACTGCTAGATGGACAGGGGCATTTAAAAATCACAGACTTTGGCTTTTCGAAAAAGCTCACCGACAGGTAGGACCGAGATGCATTTGCAGTTCATTTTAAAGACCATTATAAATCTGATCAACGATATGAGACAATCAAAAAAAAAAAAAAAACTCGGAAAGAAAACCCGAATATTAAACGATTTTGTTCCTTAAAATTAAGGACGTGGACGCTCTGCGGTACCCCGGAATATCTGGCGCCAGAAATCATCCAGAGCAAAGGTCACAACAAGGCTGTAGACTGGTGGGCACTCGGTGTGTTGATTTATGAAATGCTGGCCGGATTCCCACCGTTTTTTGACGACAATCCATTTGGTATATACGAAAAGATCCTTGGTGGTAGAATCGAGTGGCCAAAACATATGGACCCAATAGCCAAAGATTTGGTAAAGAAGCTCCTAGTAGCAGACCGGACAAAACGACTTGGCAACATGAGACAGGGGGCTGAAGATGTTAAACGACATCGTTGGTTTAAGCTAGTAGAATGGCCAATGGTAATTGGGACGATTTAGATATGTTAGGTTGATAAAATAAGACGAAAACATGTGATAGATATCATCGCCATAACGTATTGTACAAGAGGATCGCCACCGTTCATTTGACTAAAAATACGTTATTATTACGATACAATTTCTTTTTCTGTTACTTGTTTCTATTTCTTGTCAGAATTAATGTCCCAACTGATTTTGAATGGATCATTCTCTGTCATTTAATTACGACTATGTTTTGGCACAGCTCTTCAATGCGTCCAGTTTAGACTCTGATCTATGTAAACAGTCGTAACTTCAAAGAGATTTTAACTCAAAGTGTATGTTCACGCAATTTTCAAATAACGATGTTTCTCATTTGCAAAAACATCGGGATTATCATCATGAGTCTTGTTTTTTGTTTTGTTTTTTTTTTTTTTTATTTATTTGTTTAATAAAAAATTATTACTTTGATAATTTTTAGGTACCCAAAAGAGCTCTACAGCCTCCGATTAGACCCAGAATCAAGACTCCCTGTGATCCAAGCTGTTTTGACGATTATCCCGAAACAGATTGGCGATCGCAGCCACCCTTACCACCGGATCAGTTGGCGTTGTTTCAAGACTTTTGACGCTACCTAGTTAATTAAGAATCTTATTCAAATATCGGAATTATTCGTATTGAAACGGGAAACCTCGAGGTTCTTTGTACTTATTTTGTTAATTGAATCATCATTATTATTATTATTATTATTTATATATATACTATAAATAGCCTAATTCATTATTTTCATTTTCATTTTCATTTTCATCTTATTCTTTGAACATATAGGTATAGTGCCTTGTTTAATGATACGGTATCTATATTTATTACGATTCAAATGAAACTTCATGCCAAATACTCGGCCTATAAAAAAAGTACAATGATTGAAGCTAACTACAGATTCATTTTTACAGACATCGAGACATTTTTTTCTCTGTGAAGTTAATCTGACGACCTTAAATTCTTTGATTTTTAATATTTTTGTTCTTTCTTTTTTTTTCTTTTTTTATTAGAATCGTTTGGTGGTGGTTTATATAATCCATTTCCGAGATTTAGTAGTTTTCTATTTTTGTTAGAATTTAAGAATGAACAAAACACAGTTTGAAATTCGCTCAAAACTTATATAAGAATTTCCTGATAGACTGATTAATGAAGTTTTTTTTTTTTTGTTATTTTTTTGTATGGACCACTAAACGATTGGCATAAATAAAAGTTAAAAAATTTGAGATCGAGTTAGGAGGGTTAAGTTCGCAAAGGTATGAAGAATTTCAAATTAAGACGTGAAGGCTGCAGTTTGTTCGAATATTATAACTTGCGCTTTAATTCGGTTGTAGGTTTTTTTGTAAATATATATTTACGTTGTTTACCATTTTGTAAATAATACATATAGTTATTCATATCCATATGTCTTATTGCTGATATACATATATAGGGGAAGGGGAGGCAAAACTAGCCCCTTAAGGAAATTAAGGGAAAAAAAATCAGTATATCTAATTTTGTTTTTCTCTTTGATTGGTAAGCAAAGGAAAAAAAAACTTAAGGGGCCCGTTTTGCCCCGACTTCCCCTATATCCTATTTTGTATTAGATAAGTATACTGTATGCCAATATAGGTATATGATTTAATATTCAAAAATTTTGAAAAGAAAGGGAAGAAAAAAAAATACTTATAACGATACAACTGCATTTTATATTTTGAATTACGCAAAGCCACTGTTGGACAAGAAATTAGAATTATAAAATTACTATTCTAATTATCGTGTATCAAATTTGATATCAATACGTTTCTGAACACTTTTGAACAACCCGTAACTCTGCTGAGACTATAAGCAGGCAAGAAGGAAAAACAATGTCCAAATATTCTATTTTCAGAAACGATAAATTGATTTTTAATTTCGATTGTCAATTTCTATCTTGTGACTATAAACGTCTGAAAAAATTACTACAGCTGCTTTAATTAGTTTAATTTTACAGAAAATTTTTATATTTTGATACCGCGCAGTTTGTATACCTACTGCAGCAGTTTCCTTCTAGACCTATGGAAGGTTATTCTAAAAGCTGCCTGTAGAGTTCGGAAAAAATTTCAAATTTTGAAATTGATTACAAAATTAAAATTGCAAATTTAGCTTTATTTATAACGTTAATTTATCCGTTTTTATAGAATAAAATAACTGAAAAGTGTCCAAGAACTATTTATACACATCGATAATTGGTGCATAGGAATAAAAAAAAAAAAACAGGCAGACAACGTGAGTCTATTAATATCTTTTCTGAAATTTATTTTTCAATTGAACTACGTCATGAAGTAATTAAAATAAGCATAAAGCGATGATCGACGTCATATCATACATTTCTGAATAATTATTAATCTTCATTTTTGTCCGGAAAGAAATCCTCCAAATTTCGATTTGATATTTAAATATTTACCGACCGCTCTGGAGCAGGTTGATATATGTAAACTTTTTTTTATAATTGATAAATTTACTTTGAAAAATGATCAATTACCTGGATTTATATATCAATTTCATTCAAATATCTCACATGTTGAAATAGCCAACACTTTAATATTCTATACATATTTTACTGTTCGTTATAAATCAACATTTGCTAATCGCTCAATACGTCGATAGGGATTAATATATTTTTTTGTTGATAATTCTTTAGGCATATTGAATATTGAACAATCAGTAAATTTCCATTGAACATGTATTTCAATTTTCCTGTGTCTCCTATTTTCAGAACTGAAAGAATGAAATTGAATAATACGTGGTATGAATTTTGAAAAACAAAAAAAAGTTAAATCCTTCCTGATAAAACTAACGAAATATTGTACGTGAATTTTTGCTACTTTAATCCGAAAGTTACGCGAGTAAAAATTGGTGAATGTGAATAATCGAATAGGTATTAATCAAAAATGAAAAATCTTACAGTTTATCAGAAATAAAATTAAAATTTTTGAACGCTTGATTATAAACGCCCAATAAATATTCAGATAGTGGATTAAAATTCAGGAGAATCGTGATTGGGATACAAGGCGAAGAAAATTGGAACCAAAAAAAATTTAGAAAAAAAAAAGGAAAATTATACGACTTTCGTTTGATGTTGACCTACAATAATATACATGAATAACTTTTGTTTTTGTTACCGAGAACCTCGTAATATTACCAATATTGGTCGAGCCCAGCTATAATTGGCAGAGGTGCCAGAAATATCAAAAGATGACCAGCTCGTATAGCATATACACATATTCATATACCTATACATATATACATACAATATACGTATACAATATCTACAAGCATACTTGACAGTCAACACCGAGCAGTAAACAGTATCTATTTCCATCTGGGATGGGCAAACATATTTGTATACTTATTATTTTTTCTATTTTCTATTTTTTAGAAACGATAGATGGAAATTTACACAGGCCATACATTACCTCCCACTAAACAAGTTCAGGAATTATTAAGTAGGTAATACATCCATCTATAATATCCTTTACATCATAATATCACATATAACTATAATTGCATATATCGATTATATAGATGCAGATGATTTTTATTTATTTATTTATTTTATTCTTCATATACACTTATCATTCATATATATAATTATCCTGCGAGCGTTACGCCCATAATAATAATAATAATGATATAATAATTAATAACTTGTGGACTGGAAAATTAATAACCGTGAAAAAATCTATCTTGAATATTAATAAACGGTTGTGAAACTATAATGTGGGTATAATAATGTGTCTTGGTCTCGTTATTTCAGAATTTCTAAGCCTCTTGGCTCACAATCAGATCTTCAAGAATCAGGTGAATTTTTTATTTTCTTTTTTATTTTTTGCTTTCTTTTTACACAGTGAGTTAAAACGAACTGGCGAATTCATTCTTGAGATAATTCGGTCTAAAGATAATCGAAAATAAATTATTTTTCTTTCGTTTTTGGTGAATAATATATAAACATATATTTCAAAATTTTCAAACGATCAAATGCGTTCTTTGTATAATTTACTGGACGATATTATTATAGTACATATACATATAATTATAGAATGAAATTTAGATTTTGAAAATATGTAAGGAGGGTAAGTTGAACGAAAGAAAGAAAGCAAAATCCTCACTTTTGATATTTATAGTTACATGATATTATAGGTATAATCGAAATTTGATTTTATGTGACTTTATAACATTTTGTAGAAAATTTTAAATCGGGTAAAGAATAAATGCGACTAAATTTGATGAAGTTCATGTATAAGGTAGAATTAATTTTCTTCTCAATACAGATGCATACCGTATAATTGGTGGAGAAGATACGTGTTACAGTAACAGCAACAGTAGTGGTTTGCACTGTATAAATTTTATAATATTGCAATAAATAATTATGAATTGAATTTATACAAGATTTTATATTATATTACATAATAATAATAATAATAATAATAATAATAATGATCGATATGTAATGATGTGATGATTAATAATAATGTGCGATGTATAACAATATATAACGATGTGCGATGATTGTATGATACGATAATTATACATTATAATAAATACAAATTAATAATCGATTAGAATGATGTTAGTGATGATTATTGTTATTGGATGGTAGAGGCGATCCATCGGCGATTTTTCACTTCGCCGAGTGCCTCTATGTCTTTGACCAGCCATGCTTCAAGGTGTTAACCCTGCGGAAGAAAATATTCCGTAAAAACAAAAATAAAAAAAAAATAAAAAAAAAAATAAAAAAAAACAATCCACACGCAAAATCAAAAAAAAAAAAAAAAAAAAAATGAAACTGAATCATACTCCGAAAATTTTTTCGGAGTCCAAATCGTGTGGTTATTTTTCGCAAGAGTGACGAAACGTAAAAAATGTAACAAAAATAGTACAATTTTCACTTGAGAGAAAACAAACCAAAATAAAATAAAAATTTAAAGAATATAATAATAATAATAATAATCGCTGCAGTTTTCATCACCGTGAAAATATCCACATTGAATGTGAATATAAAAAAAATTATGAGAAATAATTAGGAGGAAACAAAAATAAGATCAGATAATTTCTGTGATTATCCACTTAGCAAATTCGTAGTAAATAATTTTTTAAAAAATTGAAAAAAAACAAAAAAACGATCATTTTAGAGTTGGTGAATTTTTTAACTTACCATAAACATATCCACAGGAATGTATGGAGTTCTAGAAGATGCCTGCGTAGAGGATCCATAATGAAATGAGTAATAGTATGAGAATGAGATAGGTGGTGAGAATATTGCTAGTTTCTGAAACTGGCGGCATTTTTATCTCCTTTTTGTTATTTGTTTGGTTTTTGTTTTTTTTTTTTTTTATTTTTTTTATATTTTTTTCTTCTTCAAATTTTCTTTATTTATTCCTTCGTTATATTTATCCTTGCGTATTAATTACGGGATCTGTATAAATCACGATAATGTTTTATTATCTGAAGCTTGTTGGTCGGGGAGGCGGCAGGGGGATATTCGGGGTACCGATCTCTCAATGAAAAAGAATAAAATTTCAAATTAAAAAAAAAAAAAAACAAAAAAAAAATATGGAAAATTCGAGTCCGCGATATTAAAAATTCAGGTAAGATATTAAAATGCCGGGCTTCTTTCCTACGGTAGTCTTTCTGCTTGACTGCTGGATGGAAACGTTCGAGCGGATTGCAAAGCTCGAAATTTTGTTTCGGGACTCCTGGAAACTGGATCCCCACCAAGTAACCCTGTAGTGACGCCAGCATCTTTAAACTCCCTCCCCTGAACTCGCAGCACAGATCCCGAGCTTTTCAACTCACATGCCTTTCGAACATCTTTAGTGTAACAAATATCTGTAAAACTACAACCACTACTCCCACCACTTTGGTATCTCTCGAAAAAAAATTTCTCGAGACGAAAGCTCGATGTATAAAAAAAAATATATTATTTTTTAATTTTTTATACGAATGGTTACATTATTAAGGCTGCAGAACCCCCCTGTCATATTTTAATGAGATAATTAATGATGCTCAAGATTAAATTGCCAGACTAATTTTGCGATTATCGTTTCAATTTTCGTACCTCAGCAATCTAAAAGAAAAAAAAAGAAAGACACAAAATTTCTTCTTTTTTTTTTACTCATGATTGTGGATTAAAATTTGGAGGATGATAATTGACGGGTACAAATGTACTGTAAATTACAGGGGGGCGAAAAATCGCTGGATGTTAGGGTATATGAAGTAATAATAGGCTACCTTGGTCTAAAATCAAAGTTTAGCCGGCCGCGGAGAGCAGGAGAATTTGATATAACTGGTACTATAGCATATTGTCGAGACATTTGGACGACACGTGTTTGATATATATTTTTATTTTATTTTTTAAATGAAACTGATCCATTCCACCATGCGTCATAATTTTTTCGACTGAATACATAGCTCGGATAAACTTGGAAACTTATAACGACGTTTCCAGGCACTCGCGGGTTACGCGATCATCAACGGTTTTGGGAATTATTATAACCTTTTTTTTATATGTAATTTAGGTATATCTATATATTAAAATAATCAATAATTAAAATAAAATCGAAAAACGGAAAGAATTCTTTGAGTGCTATATATTTTTTTTTTTTTTTTATAATTAGCAAACGCTGAATGAGACATTCGTGGTTTTATTAGAATCCAACATTCCCGGTCCGCTTTTCAGTTTCTAAATATAATGATTGTCTATTTTTGGCATATCCTGCCAAGAATATACTTCTAGAACGTATATTTTCAAATATGTGTTCGTATAGTGTATATAGATGAGATCATCGTTTGAATAATAAAAAATAAAAAGTTAAATAAAATAAAAAAATAAGAAAATAAAAATATAAAGAAAATTCTTGAGAATAAAAAGAAAAAAAAAAAGAAAAAGAAAGTGTATTACTTTTATATAATCTGAGGTAAAATTTTACTTGAAATATTAAAAATTTCGGTCCTTCAACGCTCAATTTTTAGAACTTATATATATATATATATATATATAGCTGTATATCCGTTAACGACGGACTAGTTTTCAAGTTACACAACCGTCCTGTGGCTACTTAGAACATACTGTACTACATACATACGTAGATATAGCCTCTAACAGCTATGCTGTTTGTCAGTTTGACTGACTGACGGACGGACGCGTTTCTTTTAAAAATCAACCGGGAAACAAACAGATGGACGGATGTATGTATGATGCTACCTAAAATCTAGGTTGTACGTCTAATTTTACTGAATGAGATTTCGCTAGTCGCTTGAAGGCAACCGTTGTTTGTACGAGAGAAATCGTCGCGAACTTATAAGCCCCCCCGCCGCGCCGATTTTTTAAATATATTTTTTTCTCACTTACCGTTTTTAAATATAGAAAGTTTTTGTAATCTGACAATTTTTAGGGCGAAATTTTAACGAGTTTCTGTGTATTTTTTGCACAAAGATATCTTGAGAACAAATTAACCGATTTTATCTTTCCTTATATCAATCGATGCGGATTTTTCGGACTCAGAACTGATTAGATTTTGGATTTGAGTGGTCTAGTAGGTCTCAAGTTATTTGAAGAAGAAAATTTTGAAACAAAAAAGTTTAATTCACGATATCTCGAGAACCGATGAACGGATTTCGATGCTGTCAGCTTCAATCGATAGGATTTGCTTCAACTTAAATCTGGATGAGCTCCAGAATGAACAGATCTGGTAGTTTTTAGGTTGAATTATTCTATTTTTTGAGCTTGAAAAATCTGAACATGAATTCTAAGGCTCGGTCCATCGAGGTCAGGCAACTTACCTGCATATTTCGTACCTCAAATTTCAGGAACTACAAAAATCTTCGATTAAACCCCAGAATTAATAGTGAGTCATGAAATGCGGAAAAGGGACTTGGGTTTCCCACTCAACTCTTCCGACCGCAATATATTCATAAATAAAAATATTCAAATACATTAACGACAACCGGAAAATTTTCAACAAAGCTAATTATTCCGTGAACATTTTTCCGGAGCTATAATAAGAAGACTATAAACAGAATCATATATCCTGCAAGGAAACTCTACGTAAATATCTCAATCGCTCCCTGTCCTTATTTAATACCGAGTCTGTTGTTACTTAGTCGGTTAGAATATCGCGAGGAGTGGTTGTGATATTATTTTTGGCTAACCAAAGCCAAATTCAATCAATCAACGAACATAGATTATCGTTAGTCAGTCAACTACGTTGAATAAAAAATAGGGATTAGAATTTTTATCGATGTGAGTGTCGCCTGGCATATAATAGAAGCTGTTCCAGATTGAAATAATAAACACGTTAGTATATGTATGATGTAATTCAATGAATATATATAGGTACAGTTTAATCAATGAAGGCAAATTTTTATTAAAAAATTTATTAGTCATGGACTTATATAATTGTCAATAATTTGTAAAAAAAATATCAAATAATTATCACTATTGTTAACCCTTCGTTGTCAATGTAGGTCAAATTGATTTGGCGCCCAACTTCGGAATCACATATCTATCATTACTTGCCCTACGATGATTTATCATTTGATTTTTTTCATATAACAACTTTTACTACATATTTAACAATTATGTTCAAAGTATATTCCATAATGATTTGGTTCCAATCGGACAGATAGTTCTCTGACGGCAACCATTTGAAAATAAGTTGAATCAAGTTGACCCAATAAAGCAAGCACGTAACTTTTTGGAAATGTGACAACAAAGGGTTAAACAGAATTATGAAAAAACTAATGTATATGTATAATGCAACTCTGTAGAAAAACAATCTACGAATTACTTTATAGGTTTTCTTCTTGACAAAAAGCGTTTTTAACACTGTAAAATCTACATGGCACGAACGTATGGTTCATATATTAAATTCTTGATCAATGCTTGAATCTCATGAACTTGCACAGTTGGAGAAAATATTCTTAGGTAGATTCATGGCACGCTGAATCTAATAAGTTGTATAAAAGTATAAAAAAAAAAGTATTGTATCATATTTTAATTTAATTATACCGCACATGTTCGATAATGAGAATTTATACTTTTCAACTAATTTTTGAAGTCCATACTGTTTATTTTCAACGCTATACACGTTGAAACTTATATATTCTGTTAGTTAGCTGCGGCTGTTCGTATACCACAGCTGTTAAATTATTGGCAAATATTCAGATCGGTTGGCTTGTAACTAAAATAGATTAGTTTATGTATTATTTTACGCGGTTATAGGTTGACAAGGAACATAGCTACGTGTGATCTTTGTTTTCGTCAAATATGTATATTGTATATCCATAGAGCCAATTGGCTTTGATATTACTATTGTATATAATAGTTATAGGATCAACTACACGATTTCTCTAACGACAAATTGGGGCTCTGCCCACGATTATAATTCGAGCCAAATTACGACCGTCGTTTGTAAATCTTGAATTCTGTAGAATAGTTGAAAAGCCTGAATGAAGTCATTTAAGATAATAAATTCCTTGGAATTGTGAAGTTTTATTTTAATTGTTTTTTTTTTTTCTTCTCTTTTGTCTTTTTATTTTCAGTTTAATCATGCTAACGAAAACCCCAAAACGTCTTCGAGAGAATAGTCAAAGACTTTGAAATCTAAGCTGTATAATTTAGTTAATTTTTGGAGCTGTTTCAAGCTTAGTGTTGAGTAATATCTACCTAACCTTTTAGATGTTGGTTCGTTGCTCTGTGGCCCAGTGGGAAACCTGTAGGAAGAGAAAGTGGGACTGATGTATCTGTTACATCTTGCGTTAGAAAACGTTTCTTTTTTATTTTTCTATATTAGATTTTTTGTATATTATTTTTGATATATTATACGTATATGATTCAAAGAATACCCACAATATTATTCACACGAAACTTTCATTTAAGGCGTAATCGGTGCCCTATGGAGGTATAATTTTTCTAACGTAAAGCCAAAGACTGTTATAAGACTATTTTGCAAACTTTTATTGTATGCGTGTTTAACTACTGATTTTGTAATCTTGTTTTGTTACTTTATTACGTCTGCTATGCGGCTAATAGAAGTGTTTAGCAGTTAAATAGGTTAGAGAATTCATAAATCATAAAATCTAATACAATGATAATGAGAAACTTATGAGGCAATCTTGAGAAATCGATAATATTGATATGGTTATTAAAATGATATATACTAATCATAAATATGTACTACGCTCGACAATTGAATTAATGGTTCACAGCTGAAACTGTAGGAAAAATGGAATTTTTCGAAACGTTAAACAAATCTCGGTGAGAAGTTTATGTGAAAAATTTTAATTTTAGGATCGTATTTTTTTAAATTGTCTGCAATAATTTTTTACTTACAGCTTTACAGGTTGGAACGAATATTTCAAACTTCTCTGCGCTGTGTAGAAGGGAATCGCAGATAATTTTGTAGTAATGGTTTTGGAGCTTGAAGGGTTTTATCTTCAAAATTCTGTTCATTTTTAATTTTTACCAATTTATTCAATCTTGACTAATAATATTGGTAAAGACGAGTGAAGTTAGTCAAAATTGAATAATTTAGTGAAAGACAACGCGTAGATAAATTTTGAGGGTAGGATTTTGAAGAAGAAACTTCAAGCTTCAAAATCGTTGCCGTAATAATTTTTTGCGAATTTTGTTTCTGTATCACAGAGAAGTTTCAAATTTCGGAATTTTGCGTGCATCTCGTGCACCTCTTCATCAAAACCATCCACAGCTGCTAACAACGAGTAACAAAGTTTCAAACTACAACGTCATGCTTTTGGTTTTTTCAATTTTCGGCAATAGCTTTCCACAGAATCATACAACGTTTCGAAACAAGTCATTTTTTGAAAACTTCTAAAAAATCTAGTCAAAGTTTGTTTTAATCCTGCGTTTAAGAAGTTCCCTAACATCAATTTCAATCGTATATTCTTCCTTAAAGTTAAACGAATTTGAATTACACACTGCCCTGCAGTGATGAACGTCAGGGTTTATTAACAAAGGTGCCGAATCATTTCGTCGAAAATTTACCGCGATATATTGACTTTGACTTTAATCTCAATGCAGCTAAACAGGTAGACATGAACGTTTTTTTGTTTTGTCTCATTTTAGGCTTTCATGTTTCTTTTATTTTCAAACAATCAATTACTTTACGTTTATTATTCACATTGTAAGAAGAAAAAAAACTTCATATTATAGACGAATAGAATCGGTATTTTTTTCACTAACATAATAATCTTGTACATCTTCTTTTCTAATGTAAGATAGTAAAAGTTCATGAATATATCTTAAATATCTTTCATGATATTTACAGAACATTACTCAACAGTTAAAATTGCAGGGTAAATATTTCGTTCATTACGATTTCAAAAGATATTTCATTCTTGCCTCATTCCTTGTTTTATTTTTTGGTGTTTCACTTTTACCTCGTTCAATATTATAATTACTTAATTGAAGTGATTCAATAAACCGGTTAATATCATGGAAAATTGTCGTGAAAATATTTATGAATATGATATAAATATATACCCACCTAACCCAAGGTGCTCCCATACGTTCTAAAACTTCAGTAGCATCTTCTATAAGAGTTTCGTACTTGCTGATAAGATTGTAATTTACAAGACAGGGATGACAGAGCTCAGTGATGGGTCGCCAGTGTTCGTTTTGCGTACCATTCTCACTATCGTCTGTAACGAAGTCGACAAACTCTCTGAATGTAACGTCGTTTCCTTTATCCAGTGATTCCTGAGTAGCGTTCGTTCTAAATTTCTGTTATAATTTCGATAAAAACGTTAAAAAAAAGCATGAACATAATTTAAAACACTCGCATTTTCAACAATATTTCGTACCTTAATGATTTTTTTTCCAAATCTTTCCTGAAAGTACATTGAACTGTTGTATTTTGACTCGAATTTGTTTCTATAAGCAGACAGCAACCTCTCGAAAGGATGACGAACTACTATGAGTTTGTTGTAGGTTGATAATTTATAGTTTATTTCATCGATCGTGTAGTTTGTCAACGTGCGAAATATCCCTCCAGAGTGTGCCACATTAGCTGGAATCTCCATAGGATCTTGACTCGACCATTTTCCCGTTGCTATCATCAAGACCCTCTTCCAATTCGTACACGCCACCTGTCCGCATTCAACGATAACTTCATTGTACATTTGAAATATTAGAAAACTAAATGCTCGAGACTGTTGTAGCGCGTGTTTTTACTACTGAATATCTAGAACTAAGTTTCAAGAATCAAGGCCAGTTATATAATACTTATTGTACATATATATAAACTCTAGCCGTCAATTAAAGAGAGTTAATTGTTAGTCAGATCTCGTATAACATTCATCTATCCTATACGTATGTATGTACATACATACGTGCAGGATTTCGTATTTGAATAAATTATCTCAGGTAAATGTATGAGAAATTCTATTGCTAGTTGCCAATGAGCGGAAATATTGAGGGTCAGATACATAAGTTATAATGATTCTGAAAGTATACGCGTATATACGGATAGGCAAAGAGAATGTTATCCTCCAATGTGTATAATGCGTGGCTGTAAATGTATACATATGTACCTACAGTAATTATATATGTGTTATTTTATATATGTTTCGAAATATGAAATACAATATACTATACTTTGGGTACGTAGCAGTACAATAGTTTGTGCTGTTCGTCAACGAGTAAATGGTGAAATATTCGAGGCTCGACTGATTCCTGTTGATTAATTTCGTCACAATTAAGCTGCAGCCTTTCCTGACGATCTATCAAAACGGATCTAGCCAGAGCATTTGGTCCAGCAACCGAGTATCTCGGCATATCGTGATAGAATATAGAATTCTTTGAATCCCCCGCGTCCTCTTCAATCGAATTTTCTTCATTGGCAAAAGATATTCCAACAAAGTTCGAGGTCATATAGCAAACAATGTGACACAACACTAATAAAACCCGCCATGATACACATATCATCTCATAATAATAATTATTATTATAAATAATAATTATCGCAATGAAAGTTCATCGGACGACCGCGAATATCACAGTAATATTATTATACCTCTATAACCACACAAGACATTCGTTTTACTGGGCACTCTTTAAGTAGGACGTGTTTGAATCAGAAAACCGCTACTCTTAAGAAACCCACAAAATGAGGCTTTTGTACACCGGTTAACTAATAAATAATATTTCTTTGATAATGTATCGTTTGAACGGAATGCGCGGTGACCCACTTCATCGATTCAATTATATATATCAAATAGATTACATACCAGTTTTGCAAATATAGATTTTCGATTTACTCCCGATGATAAAGGGATTAAGAAAATAACAACAACTAAATTTATCTACAGATATTATTCAGTCGAATTCAATTATTTCTATACAAAAAATCGCACATGTGCAGTAAAAGACGATGACGTATGTCGACGGAGTTTAAATGTGTTTGAATATGTCGACATCGATATGAATCGCGCACTCTCTTGCCAGCTGTGTACCTCACAAGCACAGTTACGGACTTGTGTTGCACTATTCATGCATGTAGCTACCATCCCAGTTCAGGATTCGAGTCCAAGTTAGATGGCGCTGAGAGACGTATACATACACGATCAACGCGGCACACTGATACCTATAACGATATGTATGTATGTACTTAGCTAGCAGCTATGGCTTGAGAAATAGATACGAATTTGTATTGTGCTGACGTAAAACTTGATAGGAATATGTAAGTACTGATCCAAATCTGGATTGTTGTAAACGTGATCAAAGACTGGGACAAGGTTTATGGGTTAGAGTTGGCCGTTGCCACTCTCGTGGAAGCTGTATGTCAAAAAAACAAACGCGCATGACGTGTTACAAACAGAATGGACCGCCATTACGCCTCGCCGCTTGCTGCACTGTTGGAATAGTATAGTCAGTCTCTGGACTCTGCTCGCAGTACGTCAGCAGCTAGCTGTCGTGGATTAGTGGGGAGAAAGAAAAGAGAGATGAAAATTAGTAAGAATAACAGAGAGAGAGAGAGGCGGAGACCACCGTTTACATATATTTATGTTTAAATAAAAATTCTGCAATGTACATATTTTGTCGTGAAAAAAAAAAAAAATGTAGAAATATCGTAAGATAAAATATTACAATAAATATAACTTTCTGCTAAAGATTCTTAAACGGTGATTAATTGTCTGCTGGTTTGCACACGTGTCGTAACAATTTATTGCCAAATATTGACAAATTATTTCTACCTTCTAATCCGTAACTAACTATGTCTGCAGACATTCCCCTCTAACTTTAGCTATATTATACATATACAATTCTTAGTTACTGATAGAGATAACTTTAACGATTTCTTTATCAATATATGATATAAAATACATACATAGATCACATACAAAAACTGATAAACTTAATATTTCAAAGGGGTTATCATTTATCAGCGCGTACATCATGGTAGAAAAATTATATGTGAATTATACGCGTCTGCGGATACACGTGTCGCGAGATAATATCAAGGAAAAGTACTTCTAGAGAATGATTAACATACTTTTTTACGTCCGGTTTATGCAACGGTGGTAAACTTTAACGTAAAGTTAATTTAATGATTCGTCGGCGTGTTGTTTATGCAGAATTTCAGTCACTATTTTCACTTATGCCTTTGTTGACCTTGACTAGGATGTTTACTACCGGAAAAAATCAGGAAAAAACCTGGAATTTTCTTTATGGATTTTAGTACCTTAGACATATCCTGGAACACACCCTGTTTACCAATCGGCATCATCGCGTATGGGGAAAGGGAAGGAAAATGAATTGAATATAAGTAAAAGGTAACAGCAGAAAATGGTGAACATGCTTTCATTATTTCCTGGATCTAGCATATATGTATACATTATCACATAATACTGTACATTAGTAAAGCAATACAATTCTACTAATTTAATGAATAATATATTTTCCTAAAAAAGAAACACGTTTTCGTTCTTTTCAAAAACACTCACACATTCAAAAAATGGGGTGCAAAAGGGTTAACAGTAACTTATAAAAATGGTATTTTGAAAATACGATAATTGAGGTTACGTTTCCTGTTATTCAAATCATAAATATAGCCGCCAATTTCGCTTCCACAGAGCTCAGAGCGCATGTGCTTCATCGTTTCTTACGATCGAAATTCGACCAAAGTTTAATATTACGACCTTTTTTAAGTTCAAGGATAAGACGTCGTCAGTTTGAGATTAACTTAAGGCGCCAACTGCTGCATAAACGATCTTAAATTAGCCATTAAAATTTACTACTAGTCACTCAACCACCAAAACTTTCTGAGTTCAGACTAAATACTTAGGATCGAACTACATAAACGATCTAGCAGTTATCTTCACATTTAACTTTCAAGTTGCGGCTAAGTTATATACGCAAGTTTGGTCAAAGTACATTTAAAATTGTATTTAAATACGAGATAGGAATTTTACTTTCTGCGATATTTTTAATATAATAAATACAAAATTGTGTTTTGAAAATGGATCTAAAAATACAAAATACCATTACCGCAATTCTTTCTTCACAGTACATACTGTATACACTTGAAAAAATACTTATTTTATATAGAAAATTTTGAAAACAAAACTAAGTTCAATTATCTTCAGGTATGATAGAATAACTGTTAGTTCTGATCAAAGCAAATTCAAATTTGTACACAAGTACAAAATACGAGATATATTTTCTCGACTGTATAATGTATCTATGAGATACAAGATAAAAGATGCATTTGCCAACCCGTATTTAATTGCAAACTACAAAATATACGAAGTTTATTTATTAACGTATTTGAAATTCATGCAACTGAGATACTGCTCAGCCTTGGTTATACGATTACGGTTACGACCGTTGCATAAACCACCCATAAACTTTTTGGAGTCAGTTCACGTAGAATGTATCACGTATCACATTATGCTGGGGAGCAATTATCAGTCGACAATTGCGAGCGGAGAGGATAGTATCGTGCCGACAGCCAAATCTGATAGTCAGGCCAAAGGTAAGCTTGTCATAAAATCATCATAAATTTTCCATTACTTTCCTCGAACTTGAAATCAGTTGATCGATCACGTCGTTCTTATTAGGTTGCCCAACATTCGTCGCGATCAAAATTTCAAGATATACAAATGTTCGACTTTAAACCAAGTCGTTTATGTTTATACATATGATTATACGGCTTGTATAAACTTTTGACTCTGTGACGCCAAGAATATGTAACTGATTACGAGCTGATAAGTGTAATCAAAGTTCGACAAACATATTCGATTAAAAACACGATTAATTTAAATAAAAAACAATACACAGTTAGTTTCGATCGCTTGAAATGCTCTGCAGTGTTTCTTTCTTAGAAAACGATAATATTTACTTCAGGTATGCGTTACTTATCAAGATTAATTGTTTTTCAAGTTATATATTTAGTGTGATTGAAACTTTCGTTTAAAAGTATCACCAATCGTTAGACTGCGGTCTAGTTCAGGTTACCACGTATATACAAATGGACATGTGAATCCTCCTCGCTCGTGTAGATCCATCAGCGCTTTCTCACAATAGAAGTAATTTGCCGGTGAGTGTAATAGGAGCGCTGCATTGCGTTGCTGTATTCCTTCATTGTTAATGTACCGCGATCAATGACACCACGAGACTATGCGATAAATTTTTCGCGTATGAAAGCGATTCTGTACTTTGCATTCTTTCGATTTCTTTTTTTCTTTTCTCGTAGAGAACCAGTAAAGAGTAGTTTCACTTCCTATTAATAATTCGGCAAGTTTTTGATAAAATAAACAAATAATAAAAAATTGTCTCCCAATTCCTCTTACTGTTATTTTGGTTTCTATAAAATGTTTGTCTTACGTCTTAAAATTTCGAAACTTTCTACACCGGTCGGCAGGGTTGGGAGTCAAAGCTTTATTTGCTGGCGGGGGTTTATGAAGTCGTCGTTTTCGGCTGTATAACTTTTCGATATGGAGCGGAGAAAGTGACAAACGGGAGGATCGAGCTACGCTGCCACAACATTGTTTGAACATACGTTTAGTACCTGCCTTTGAGTTCTGACCACCTCTGTCGCTCAGAATTTCCATATAATACGGTACTACATGCAACGGAGTGCACAGTGTACCTATTCATTTTTCGAGCGATAGTACACCGGCTTAAATATATAGTTAGTGTTCGCGCTGCTTCTCATACGGTACTGTTGAAGTTTCAATTTCGTACAGTAAAAAATAAATAAAATAAAATAAAATGAAATAAAGTTGAATAAAACAAAAACCAATCAGACATTTGTTTCCACGTGAATTTAACTTCACTTGTATAATAAACTGGAGCAAGGTCGTTGTTTGATCCATACGCAATTGCCTGCAGGGTAGGTAGGTACCAAAGCATTGCACTCGGTTCAACAACTCGTCGAGAATTCATGTATATTAATTTAGTGTTATTTTATTTTAAGTTTATTTCTGATTTTGTTTTGCTTTGTTTTTTTTTTTATCATATATCTTGTTTTGTTTTCGTTTTCTTTAGTGCGTTAAAGAACGTGCAAATGAGAATCGGTTAAGTGATGTATGTACATACAAACATACGATTTAAATAAAGTGATCGTGTCTTGTCAACTTGTTATCCAATTTTTCATTCTTGGTATAAGCAGTTTATTTTTAACAAAATTCCTCTTTTTATACTAATTATAATTTAATGATAATCTGAGTATTTAGAAAACTATAGTTTCATTTCGTAATTTACAGCGTTTTTATTGAACCGGCTTTTGTCAATTTTAATACTACATAAATAGAAAACAAAACAACCAATTCATTACAATTATTAAAAATAAACAAATAAACATTTAGAATTCTAAGAAGATGATTTTTGAACTGGGCTTATGGATATTGGCAGCAGTTTTCATCACATGGATACTCTTACACCCAATAGTGAGAGTGGTACGAGCACTTTGGGGAGTATTTCGGCTGTTCATTGAATCATCGACTGTTGACCTGAGATCTAAATTTGGTGAATGGGCGGGTGAGTTAGAAACGAATAAAGACTTACATTGGTTTCACAATTCTTTTCGATTGTTACTGCACACTCAACTATAGATGTTGCAGCGTTAGATCTGCAACGTTTGGTGCCATTAGCCTTGACGGTTATTAGAAAGCTGCGATATAATGATCATTATAAATTGTGAGATGCGAATTCAGGCACATTTCGTATTATACTGATCCTATTTTTATTCTTATGTGACGTTGGCCGCACATTTTCTTATTTATTTGTTTTTTTCATCTGTACTTCGCGGTTATATTTAAAAAGAAAATAAAAAAAGACAGATGACTGTGTGCTCAACTCGTCAATGAAAAATATCAAAATAACTTAAAGCAGGCACCGATCATTTGTTGGATAACTAAAATAACCACATTCACAGCGCATCTCTAAACACGATTTCACTCACAGCATATAACGTATCGTAATATTTACCACGCGATATTAAGTCGCAATCTTCGGCAGTTTGGGGTAAATTATACACATATTAAAAAAAAAAAAAAAAAAAACCTATTAATTCATCACCACGTATATACAGCGGAGCGCGTGAAAAATTATTGCGCGATTATAATATAAGAGTTTTCGACGATGGCTGGGTGTTAGATATACTAAGTGACCGGATATCCTGTATGAGGTGACCGGTGACAATGCAGTTTTCTAATTATATGAGAATATATACGTTCACTTGTGATAATTATACAAAACTATGTAAACTCCTAATGTAAAAAAAAAAATGAAGAGTAGAAGTTTCAAATTTACCAAATTTATAACAATTTTGCGATAATCTAATTGGAATATGGGTATGTTCTAGTTTGATCGATGTGAAAAAAACAAAGAAAAAACGAATATTTTTGTTTTTGGAATAACAACGAAAATCTAAATTTCTTTTTTTTTTTTTGAAAACTGTGCGTATTTAAAATTTCTTAAAAAGTTGTAAAAACTTTCACCAGGATATTCAAGACGCTGTTAATATATAAAGAATATTTACTAAATTAATTTGTGTTCCCGTAAGTCACATTTATAGTTATGAAATATTTCATTTCAACATGTATAACTATATGTATATACCTATATATCATTCCCAAAGTTTCTCTCAGTGAGTTAAAACCTGCAGCAGGTGAGAAAGTCTTTATACAAACAGTAAGAAAGCTCAAACGGCGATCAATGAGCTAGAGTTGGTAAAGGTCGGCTGTTGCCGGTTAAGCAATAGTGCAATCCGTATCTAATGATGTATTGCTATTGCATCAAATGAAATAATATGGGACAAAGAAAAGTAGCTTAGCATAATTATTACGCATGATCACCGCGGACACAGATTAGCATAAATTAAAATTGAAGAAAATAAAAATGAAAAACAAAAGAAATATGAAAGAATTACAAATTAGAAGATATTATACGCTAATTTGTTAGACAAAAAATGTTTGGTATACGCTGACGAGATTGATTATGACCGATTTAAGGCCACGCAAATTTTAAACAATTATGCAAATCTTTATGAGAATTAACGTTCAGATTCACATTTTTTCAACATTAGCCTGGATTTCAATCAGTCATAATCAATCTCGTTGGATTCTGACACATATAAAGTTGCACCCAAATTCGTCAGTCTTTTTAACTTCCCGCAATGAAAATTGAAAATTTTCATAAAAAAGGGAAGTTATTGGTTTCGGTCCGATTTTCGGAAATCGAGTTTTCATCAGATCTCGACGTTTTAGGGTCCTAGGAAGCTATTCTGACTATTTTTGGATGGACGTCCGTATGTGTGTGTGTGTAAAAAAATTTTTGTCGTGCGATATCTTCAGAACGAATCGACCAATTGGAATGGTTCTTATGGCGATCGAAAGGGTTTATCAAGACTTAGATCTGATTAGATTTTGGACTCGATCGGTCGAGTAGTTTCAAAGTTATTTGAGAAATAAAAATTAGAAAACAATTTTTTTTCATGTTTTTAGCGCATAGGTCCTAAACTATTCGTGCGATTAGTCTCAAAACTTGATCAGACTTAGCTCTTGGATAGCCCTTTCGATCGCCGTAAGATTCATCAAAATCGAACCATTGGTTTAAAAGATATCGCACGACAAAAATTTCTCTTTTTGTCGTACGATACCTTTGGAACGAATTAACCGATTTGAATGATTGTTGCGGTAATCGAAAGGGTTCATCAAGACTTAGATCTGATTAGATTTTGGAATCGATCGGTCGAGTAGTTTCAAAGTTATTCGAAGAATATAAATTCAAGAAAAAAAAGATTTGTATAGGGAAAACTAATTATACTTATAACCTTCTTTAATTTATTATAAACACAATAGTATCAATTAATTGTAACGTATTCAACACAGCGGGAAGTTTTCGGGTTGGCTCACAGGTCAACCGGTTTCCTGATTTTTTTGTTTCCTAATATAAACATAGGAAATCAGAAAATGAAAGAATCGGGTGCAACTTCATACCGAGATGTTTTCTTGAAACTAAACAGTCGACATCGCATGCGTCAAATAATTCAATTTCATTAGTTGGCGACACCATTCTGCGACGATATTCGAAACTGTTAGGCAGGGGAGCCAACTTGCATGAAATCCGAATCTCGATTATAACCACGATTCTAACCTCAAAAATCCGAATCAACCGCTTAGCCGCCAAAAATAAAGTTTGACAGTTAAAACTCGGGATGGCCAGCCTGCATTAGCAGACGCTGAAACTCGCGCTTGCGCTGTCGACCGTTTAGTTTCAAGAAAACACCTCGGTATGTGTCAGAATCTAACACTACATACATATCTTATAACTTTATAATTGCGATGCTCGTGTATTATGAGACTGTGTAATTTTACTCCCGAGGTAACACCGTGAAAGTAGAAGCGGATTGAATAATAATACATGTGCTCTATTTTTCCCGAGGCATGTATGTATTTACATACACTATAAGGTAATACGTGTGTTTCGGATTCTGACACATATGAAGTTGCAGCTAAATTCGTATGTCTTATTTTTTGCTAGCATAATCATAGCCAAAAAGAAAACAAAAGAATCGGGTGCAACTTCATATGTGTTAGAATTCATCACACTAAAGAGTAATGGGAAATATAATTTTCAGTTTATTTGAAGTAGGCATACGCGATAAAATAAACTTAACACGAAACCCAATCGTAGTTATTTCTATTTCGTAATATTTTTTGTTAACGGAAGAGGCACGCCCACGTGCGTGCAGTCTACAACAAATTAAAGACACCTATAGTTGAGTTGTGTGTATACTAATAACACGTGCCAAATTCTATAATTGTCAAAAATGATAAGTTGGTGGAAAAAATATATATGAGGAATTTGCGAAAAAAGTGGTTCTTAACTTGACTCAAAAAATGGATTTTTTTGTTCGAGGCACCCTTTTGTAGCAGATTTTCTCATGGTTTGAACCTTCAGAAGCATCCCCCAATTCGTGGACACGAGGAAAATGAGGAGACCCATAGTCAAAATCGAGATTTAAGCTTTTTAAACACGATTTTGTTACCAATTTTTCTAAAATTTAAAAAACAAAATTATATTTTAGTGTCAAATATCTTTTTTGTGGTCTACAATACAAAAGTACGCTTGAAATTGAGTTCTGGAACGTAGTTTGTTATTTCATGACATATATTTATAATATAATCAATATATTATATAAAATATGTGTCAGAAAATTGTAAAGATCGCAAAAAAAGTTACTTATGGTACTAAAATATGATTTTTTTTTTTTTTAGAAAATTTTGTGTGAAAAAATTGTGTTTAAAAAGCCTAAACTCGATTTTGATTATGGGTCTCTTAATTTTCCTCATGTTCACAAGTTATGGGAGATGTTTCTGAAGGTTCAAGCAATGAGAAAATCCGCTGCAAAAGGGTGTGCCTTGAAAAAAAATTCTATTCCACTACGTATTTGAGTCAAACTAACGGCCACTTTCTTTTAAAAATCCTCAAACCCGCCCCTATTCGAAAATTTTTCCCAGAATTTTTTCTGTTTTATTTTTTTCGTCATTTACTTTTACCAAAATTTTATGCATTTTTACAATAATTTATTTTCTAAAAATCGTATATTCATATACAGTTGTTACGGGATCTACAGACGGGATTGGAAAGGCTTACGCGAAGGAGTTAGCAGCGAGAGGACTAAATTTGGTCCTTATTAGCAGAAATCTTGAAAAATTAGAAAAAACACGTACGGAAATATTCGAAACATTTCCAAATATCGAGATAAAAATTATAGTGGCAGATTTCGCGAAGGGTAAAGAAGTATTTGAAAAAATTTCTAAACAACTAGAAGATCTACCTGTCGCCATACTAGGTAAGAAATATTTCAAAAATTTAATTTATTTTTATGTTGGATATGATTTTTTTTTTATTTTCTCTAAGCGATCTAAAAAATTTTTCATTTTGCTCATTTTTGAAAAAATTCTATGACAAAAAACGGCGATCTTAAAACCATAACGATAATGGAATTTCGTTTTATTTTTCTATTTTTTCTAAAGGATTATATTTTGTTCCAATAATTTTACTAAGAATAAATAATATTTGTCAGAAGAAATTTTTTTTTGTTTATTTAACTTTCCCATACGCATGTATAAATCATGTATGTGATTTTGGAAAAATTTGAAAGTAAAAATTTCCGGAAACTAAATTTTTTTATATTTGTCTAAATTATCGTTAGGAAATATTGAAACCCCTTTGGGAAAAATAGAAAAAAACCGAAATTCCACTATCATCATGGTCTTAAAATAAATCGTTTCTTATCATACGATTTGTGTGAAATTTTTTAAAAATTAAAAAAGAAAGTGAAAAAAAAAATATTAAAAAAAAAATGTTTTACGTCATTCTTTTGGTGGTTTATACGATGTAAACTATTATATATATAATGAAACATGGACAAAATGTAACACGGTCAGGGTCAGAGGCCGAATGTCCCAAATTATATATACCCGTTGCACTACATTTCATTTTTATGTTTTTTTCGTACCTGTAGAATAAACTTTCACCGATGATGCATGCAATTTGTTACATAAGCTCGTGACACGAATGCAATATTTTATAGTCTCTGTACAATTGTGCAAACAGAAAAGAAAAAAAAAAAAGAACACGGAAAATAGAAAGAAAAAAAAAAACTGAATAAATGAGTAAAAAAAAAAATAAGGAAAAAACTTGAAATAGCATACTTAATTTATTATTTCAGTAAATAACGTAGGCAAACAATATGAGTATCCAATGTACCTCGGCGAGGTTCCAGAGCAGGAACTTTGGGCTATAATAAACGTTAATGTGGGAGCAACCACGATGATGACTCGAATGGTGATAGATGATATGAAAAAACGGGGAAAAGGTGCGATAGTTAACGTTTCATCAAGTTCTGAACTTCAGCCATTACCATTGATGACTGTCTATGCAGCTACAAAAATCTATTGTAAAAGTTTCTCTGATGCGATACGGGCTGAGTATTCGAGATTTGGTATAACCGTACAGCATCTTTCACCGCTATTTGTTAACACGAAAATGAACGCCTTTAGTTCAAGACTTCAGGTATGACGATGATATAATATTATTTCTATCGCTTATTTTTGTTATGGTGAAAATAATTCTATGAATTTCTACGATTTTCTTTTTTGTTTGGTATTTCCGAAATTCGAACTTCTCCTTGTTTTTCATAAGCAATTGTAACTTTTTTTTCTGGTTTTATCGACAAGAAAGAAAAAAACACGATTTTTTTTAACATCACTATACGAAGATGTAAAATTTTTTTCTTATATGAAAAACTATGAAACGCTCGAATTTCCCTGAATATTGATACAAATTCGTATAGGAGTAGAAATTTTTATCAGTGTGATCGTTTTTTATTTTTCTAATTTTTATTTATTTTTTTTTACCGGATATACGCCAATTTTTAAATACTCTAGTATGCTTATACGTATAGTATATGATTGAATATATCAATTACGTGAATTACTTGAAACAATAATAAATTCCTGTAAAATATTGATTATGTATAAAATTTTTGTATAAAAATTCCAAATCAGTTGAAATGTCATAAAATAGAATCATATGCAAATTTTGAAAAATTCTATAAAATATCTTTAACACATACATATATGATAATTGATAAAGAAAATTTTCTTACTCTAAACAGAATATCAAAATTTATTTGAAACTCAAATGAATTCCTCATTTTTCTTCTTCTAACTATTTTTTTCCCTCTTTTTATTTTTATTATTATTTTTTCTTCTATTTAAATAAATCTATTTTAAACATTCAGGTATCAAGTTTGTTTGTACCGGACGCGACAACCTACGCAAAAAACGCGGTGGCGACTCTTGGTAAAATCGACTCCAGCACTGGTTATTGGGCCCACGGAATACAACAGTTTTTCGCAGTGATTCCACCGGTATGGTTAAGGACTAGAATCGGTAAAATAATGGTACAGACATTGAGAGATGATTATTTCAAGGAAAAGAGTATCTCGTAATTTTTTTCATTTTTTTTTCTTGTATCATATCTAATAAATTAGGGAAAAAAAAATTACACAACTAATATGTGTACTGTTTTTTAATTCACTAGATATATTCACAATTATACATACCGTTTGACTCGTTCCTTGATAATAGTGGTGACAATAATGATGATGATAATAATAATGTTTGTTTATTTATATATATATATGGGACATTCCATGTCAACTCCATGAAATTTTGGTAGAATATTGTCCTTCGAAATGCGCATACTAAATAATTTTTTCGAAAAAAAAATAAAACCGGGGTGGCTGAGTTGACATGGAATGTCCCATATAATGATGTAATTATTTCTGAATTGAATCTGCCGTCCAACAATGTTCGTATAACCCTCGAGTAATTGTATAATGAGTATATAAGGCATTAATCACTGGAATGTTGTTGCTAATTATTTTAGATAGGCATAGGTATGTGAGCAAACTGTATTATTCAAGAAATTCCTATTATAGGTTTTTCTTTTAATTTAAGAAAGAAAAAGAAAAACCAATTTATTTTAACCACGTTATCGTGTAACATTTTTCATTAAATTCCCCAAACATAAATGTGTCGTAATATCATTGCGCGTGTATGTGTGTGTATGTATGTGTAATTTTTGGATTCTTTTTTTTTTTTTTCATAAATATACCGTAATAGGATTTAATAATAAACATTACGTATAAAGTAAAAGAAAAGAAAAACCTTAGTTCACCACAAAATAAATGTATAATACAATTTTAATCTTTCATTTTTCATATGTATAATATGTATAATGCATGTATATCGTTTATAGGTATACAATTACCAACCATCACGTATATAAATAATAAGCTGCAAATAAAATTTGATAATTTTTTACCGATATACATATTTGCAACAACGAATTCTTCTTCATGATTTATTTCTTTTTCTCCTTCTTCTTTATCTTCTCTTTCTTTTTTTCTCTCACAGTCTTGTAAGAAAAAAAAAATAAAATAAAAAACGAAACGTAAAAGAAAGCAAATTATCATTTCTCTATAAAGTATGCATGTACGGTACATAACAATAATCATTATAATAATAATAATAATTTCAGATAAAAGTGTGCAAAAACAAGTCCCCCCCCCCAATTATAGTGAATATCTCTTTCTATTTCTCAAAAATCATTGTTACAAAATTTGAATCACTTTAAGACAAAAAAGAGACAAAATAAATGAAAAAGAAGAAATTAATTATAACTTGAGTCGCACTACACTCTTCATTAATAATATTCACCGCATTTTTGTTATTTTGTTGTTTTTTTTTTTTTCACTGTACAGTACATAATTATGTATACACCTATGGTATAACGTACATTCGACGTTTATTCCTATATATTCATGGTCTACGCGCACGCACACTATACATCATATAAATATATACACAGAGCCAAGTTGTAGGTCATCTTTAACTCAATCACACTGAAATTAATTAGTTAATTAATTAATTAATTATCGGTATAATATTAATTCTATGCATAGCTGCGGAAGAGAAAAAAAAATAAAATTAAAAATTAAAAATTAATATCGAATTAGTGATGTTTTTTTGTGTGTTTCAATGATTTAAAGAGTCAATGTAAACCTGATGTATATAATATTTATATTTTCTTTTCTTTTTTCAATGAAAATGATCCTCAATATGTCATCAGAGTATTGAAGAGTATTAATAAATATACATATAGATATATATGTATATAATTTATTACGTAGCCAGAATAAGAAAACCAATCATTGAAATCAATTTACAATTTGGAAGACCAAACTATCAAATATTTATGTTGGTAGGCTACGGACACACGTTTCTAATTGAGTATACCTATATATAGAATTTGATAAATAAATATTATTGTTTCATTTAAATTTAAATTCGTGATTTTACACTCTTTGTAGCTATATAATAATTATTACACTTGGAGCGATTTTAATTAATAAATAATTTAATTAATCAATCAAATATTTAAACCGCTATCAACGCACCGTTTATATTATACCTATTATGTATCTTTAATTTGCCTTATGCTCAATTAGAATTTATTTATACCTCGTATTTACGTACTTACGTATTTCGTTTTGTACGAATTTGATAAAATCGCTGTTTAAGAAGACGACAAAAAAAAATATATATATATTTATATACCTATATAATCAAACGCTATTATTTAACGATATAAGACGAAGAGATTTTTGTTTTTTATTTTTTCGTAGTTTGTATTTATTTTTTTTTCTTCTTTATTTTTAAGGAAAATTTAATAACACCGATAATTATACCAATAAATTCCTTTTCTTTTCTCTCTTTCTCTCTTCTTTCTTTTTTGTTTTCGTCTTAAACCGCATGAAATATATCTATAATCTCATTATTTTAATCTAGGCAAGAATGGAAAATCCACGTGTAACCATTTCGTTTCCACCTTTTAAATAAGAGATTTAGTAAAAGGTACGATCGCCGCATAATACATATATCTATATATATATATATATTTTCCATTTTTTTTTTTTTTTTTTTTTGGAGTCAGACGACACGCGGTTTTCACCATCTTACCGTAATAGGTATTTTGAGTACAGGATTTTTGTTACATTTAGCATTTGGCGCAGTGATATGGAGTTGGAAAACATCACGAAGCGTACATGCGGTTTATCTCATGCTGGTAACGCTCTTGCACTGCTTTTCGCTTAAGTTTAAATGCTGCCGTAACCAAACCCATATCTGGTGACCATTGCTCAGCGCATAATTTCACTGCTCCAGGTACCTCGAATTTTTCCAATTTGCCTAAAAAATGACAGCGAATTAAAAACAAGAAATAATAAAGAAAACAAACTTTATAATTTATATTATATACAGACATTGTCTGAAAAAGCATTAACACTCCATCTGAATCTCTCGATAAACTCTGTGAGAAGTTAAGAAAATTTTATTTAAAACAAAGATTTTAAAGCTTCAAGTTTACTCTTTAAAATTCTGTATTTTAAATTCTTCTCAGATTATTTTTTGCAAAGTTATTCAACATTGAGTAACAAGTTTCGTATGTAAAGTGAAAGATAACTGTGTGCAGTGTGTTACTAAAGATTGAATGATTCGGTGAAAAGAAAATCGTAGAAAATATTCAAAAGATTGATTTTGAAGATAAAACTTCAAGCTGCGATACTATCGCAAAAATTTTCCTCCCAATTTTTCATTTACGCCACAAAAAGAGTTTGAAAAATTGTTTCTGTTTTTCCATACATTTTGCATATTCGAACCTGCAGTACTTAGTGAAAAATGATTGCAAGGGAACGTTGAAAAAGACAATTTGAAGTTGCAATGTGAAGCATCAAAATGCACTCCTTCAAACTTTTTACCGATAATTATTCACATGAGTTACACTGTTTTTTAAAACGACATTTCTTCGGGGATATTGATTCATGAAACGTCAACTCTTTTCGGTATAATCCAAACTTCATCATCTTTCCTTACATTTCTTTGCCTGATCAACCAGCTCCTGAAGAACAGCCTTTTCCATCTCTGGATTGTTGCACAATTCCTCAAGTGATGATCGTTTCAGACCAAGATTATCCGCAATTTCTTCTAAGTGTTGTGGATTTGGTACTACTAATGCAACGGTGTAGTCTTTACTCGCGTCACCATATATACAGATGTTTTCTACCGCTGGGCAGGTCTTAAGTTCAGCCTCAACTTTTCCAAGGGATACATATTCTCCGAGTTGTAGTTTAACCAGATCCTTCTTCCGATCTGAAATAATGTCGATAAGATGATTATTAGAAAATTTTAAATCAATTTTTATTGAACAATGTAGCAAAATCCGTGTATCTGTTACCGATTATTTTAATGCATCCATCTTGCTGAACCTCGGCAATATCTCCAGTCCTAAACCACTGCCTTCCAAACTCTTCGAAAAAGTCTTCCTTGCTTTTGTCAGGGAGTTTGTAGTAGCCTGCAGACACGCTATCACCACCTATGATAACTTCCCCTCTAGGATAAGGTTTGTCAGTTACTCTATATCCAGCCTCTTCCCAATTTACTAAACGTATATCACAGGATGTTGTAGGCGCTCCAACTCTGCCTGTACTTCTGTCGAATGCTATCAGAGACAAAAATAACAACATTAGATACATAAAATCTCTTTGTCTTTTTTTTTTCCTCCATTTTACTCTTGGCTCTACTTACTGTCCATAACTGTAGCACACGCTGTAGTTTCTGTAAGGCCATATCCTTGGGTAACAGTAACACAAAGACAAAGTTTTATCTGACTATGAGTATCCGGACTGAGCGGTGCGCCGCCTGAAAGAATAAGTCTCACTCGTCCGCCAAGGACTTGCCTTGCAGCGCCAAATATGTACTTGTCAAACAGTGGCGTTTCGTAGCCGCGTTTAATCCACTTCAATTTATACTCGTAAGCGAAATTGAATATGGCTTGTTTGAACGGTCCACCTCGCTTGACTTTTTCGTTAATTCCTTTCGAAATACGGTCCAGAATGAGCTGAATTTATAAAATATAACATACTAAGTTACTCATTTATCTTTAGACGGGAATATCTTGAAAACATTTTAGTTGATAAGACAGAGTTAACTTACCGGCACTGCAGTTAGACAAGTTGGGTGTAAAACTGAAGCGTCTCCTTTTGAACCTCGTTGAATTTTACTGCTGGAATCTATCATAGTTAACGGAGTGCTATAACCGATTGGAACACCGCTTAATAAACATACACTTTCGGCTAATAGTTCGAAGACATGAGCTAGGGGTAAATATCCTAGGAATACATCGTCTGGGTAGATTGTTACAGCGTCACAGTAACCCTTCAATGTTGCGATTATGTTTTTGTGCGACAGAAGTACGCCTTTTGGTATTCCGGTCGAACCTGATGTGTACATTATTATGGCTGTGTCTTCCGCCTTTGGTGGTGATGGAGGAATCTTTAACGTGTTACCTTTCTTTATCAGGTCGGAGAATGGAACCAGAACTATTCCATCCTGGAAAACGAAAGAGATAAATTTCATTAGGGGTGTTTTTTTTTTTGGATTTTATCTTCTGACAGAGAGATAGAGATTTGTAGAAAATCGACTTCAGGAATATTTCAATCTAATGAAATGATGAATTTTATTTAGGATTTGGGATGGGTTTCATTTATTTCACAACGATTTTATTAATTTTGTAGGAATTTCATGAGATTTCGTTTACTGACTATTTAGAATTTTATCAAATTTTAGAGATTTTGTACATGTCTAACAAATGAATCGATTTTATTTCGTGAATGTTTAGAGATTTTAGAAGAATTTGGAACAGATTTCAAGCAGATTTTATGACATTTTGGAGGATTCATCTGATTTCAGAGATTTTTTGAGAGCTTAATTAAGATTTTGTATAATGAAAACTTAAAACCAATTTCAAAAGGATTTGAAGCAGATTTTTTGAGCAGAATTTGAAACAGATTTCAAGCAGATTTTATGACATTTTGGAGGATTCATCTGATTTCAGAGATTTTTTGAGAGCTTAATTAAGATTTTGTATAATGAAAACTTAAAACCAATTTCAAAAGCATTTGAAGCAGATTTTTTGATGTTTCGCAGAATTTCATCAGATCCCAGAGATTTTTTACTCGTTTTAAAAAGGATTAATTTCATTTCAGGGAGTCGAACAGATTTGACTAAACTTTAAAATAGATAGATTTCGAAGATTTTGTAAAGATTTTAAAAAGAGTCGATTTCATCTCACGAAGTTTAAGAGATTTCAAAAACGTTTAAAATCTATTGCAAAAGAATTTCAAACACATTTCACGCCATTTGGTAGATTTTAGTTAAATCCCACATATTCTGTAACTAGTTTTAAATAAATTTCATTTAATTTTACAAACTTTCTGTCAAATAGCAGAATTTTGTAAGAATGAAAAAAACATAAAAAATTTAATATAATATCACAGAATTTGAGAATTTTTTTTTGAAGAATTGAAGACCGGCATTAAAAAAGATTTTCTAACATTCGGCATGATTTCATTACAATTTTCTAACGTGTCACACAAAATTCTAACGTGTTTTTGTCAAGATTTTTAATTAGATATTAATACGATTTCGGATTTAAAAAAACAGCCAACCCACCACATGAGCGCTCGATTTCTTAACAATCATTATGCAAAAGTTATTACAATAAAATCCCAACCACAGTGTAGAATCTTTCGTTCATAGTACAAAATCCATTTCAAGTGATTGCAGAGATTTATACTGATACCATTTATGTGTCTGTCATTGAAATGATAATGACGCATGAGTATAAGACGTAGATGAATTACTACAGTCATTATTCTCGTTATTTTATCATTTCTGAAAAGTGCATCAAGGGTATAATGTTTCATTTTTTTTCTTTTTTTTTTTCAACGTTGTACCTTGTACCCGGAAGTGTCTGTAGCCTTGAGTTGATCTTCCATGAAAATGATGGTCTTTATTTTAGGCGCGAGTTCCAATAGTCTTTTGAACTTTGGCAGGAGATCGTGACTTGTAATAACAGTGTCGACTTCGGTCTCGTTTATGCCGTGAGCGATAGCCTCGTCTCCAAGTGTTGCGTAGATTGTAACGACGGGAAAATTTTGTTTAAAACAACCGTGAGCCGCGATCATCCATTCAGCTCTAGTTTCGGCAAATATAACGATATTTTGGCCAGTCTTCATTCCCAAATTCTTCAAACCTCGACCGAATGACGCGGCCAGATGTTCGACCTCTGCGAAAGTCTTCCATTTGTAGTCGCCCATTTTGTACTGGAAAATTATTTGAGTAATTAAAAAATTGGTTAAAAAAAAAAAAATAATAAAAAGAAATAAAAAAAAATAAAAAATTCAAAAAAGAGCAAAACACGAATTTTTGTTTTCAAATTATTCACCTACCTTTTTGAAAACTCTGCCATTGGGTTGTCGCTCGTCTTCCTCAGCGAGTATTTGCCTGGTGCCAAGACACCGTTTTGAGGAATGAATCAGGGCGACCCATTGCAGCATTTCGTCGAGGGTATGAACGCCCCGTTTTCCAAGGGCTATGTGCATAGCTTTCGGACTATCTACTGTTCTGTAAGTCACAGAGTTCTCATCCTTCGATATTATCTTAGCCTTTATACGTCTAGATTGTTTCCGTTTTTCCCATGGACGTTGGAGGACCAAGTAGACCGGGAATGTCAACAGATCACACACGTACGATATCGCTTTAATCGCACATATAGCTCCGACTATCCAAAACCCCCCCATTTCTCTGCAAGAAAAATTGCAACAAAATTTTTCATTTACCATTCAATTTTTTTTTTTTTTTTCATCTTTATTTTCATTTTTCTTTTTTGTCAATTTTATGATAATATTGCACGTGCTGGAAGCTGAGTCATAAGCACATGTTAGCGTAATAGGTATGTATGTCTAGTTGTGTAGATAATGAGTTCGTGATAAAATTACAAAAGTTATAACGTGTAAAGAAAAAGAATTAAAAAAATATGATCGAACGATCGGTATTAAAAGAACTGAAAACTTAGTCATAATACTAATTATAATTTAAACTCGAACTGATTGCGATGTGACTAATCATTATTTTAATAAGTTTCTTTTAGACAAATAAAAATAAAAGAAATTTAATCACGTGATTGTATAACTGTACAGACGAATTCAAAATTTCTTGGTATAAATATATATATATATATATATATATATATATATATATATATATATATATATATATATATATATATATATATATATATATATATATATACACACACATATATATGTATATATATATATACCATATGAAGGTTAAATTTTGTTGTGTCAGACTCGAAAGACGAATAATGTATAATCATCGAGGTATATTTGTAGTCTTAAAAAATCTGTGCGAAAGATAATAATACAGTATGTAGATAACCATGCATATTGACATGAGTATAGGTATAGTTACATAGAATCCAGGCAATAGAAGTATAATTATAAATTAATGATAAAGTAGGTAAAACAAAAATAAATATATAAAATGTATATAGGCATATATAATGTAAAAAATATAAAACTACGTAATAAGCAGTCTGTAGAAGTAGCACATGTAGATCATTTGTATGTGTATATATATCTATATGTACACTACTGCTACTTGTTTTCTCTCTGCAGTGAGAAAAGATACCGTAAGTACTTAAATCCTTCGAAAGTTTTAACCGAAATGCAAGCAACTAAAGAGCCACAGATGTGAGAGTTGTGCAGACATATATATGTTTGAAAGTGGAACACTCTTCGTCTGAGAGAATCGATGAGCAATTCAAAATCTGCTATGCAATGTACTACTTGTCTAACTAGCGCGTGATTTTATTACAAGGTGCATATATATGCATATATCTGTAAATGCATCGGCCAAAATTTATCTTGTAATAAATATTTGAAACGAAGGATGATTTTAGTATTTATAAAAAATGGATAATGATTATTATATGTAAAACGTCGTACGTTATAACAAAAGTAGGTAAAACCCGAATTGTGTATATCCCAACTTGCTGCACTGTCACTCGATCTCAATCTTATAAAAATTATCGATTGATTATAATCCAATACGTCTAGCAACAATCACGTATTGATTTTGAGGACTTGAACATAACGACACTGGCCTAAAAACTATGGAGGATATATACGATGAGAAACCCGACGGTTATCGAACAGTATGAGAGTCTGTACGGTTATGACTATGAGAGATATACTTTGCACAGGTGATATTGCGGCAAAGGTGAGGAGGACCGCGTGAGCGATTACCAAGAGTCTGGTCTGATCAACTGCAAGATATGAGACAGCATTATACCATAAATAGCGGGAAGGAGGGGGGGAAGGACTCCGCGATGCTATCAATGCCTCGGACTTTGCCCCGTTACCGCTTGGTCTGTACAAATGTATACGGTGTACCTACATAAGAAGTAGATTCTAACCAGAAACATATTTATCTTTGTATATATCTTAAGAAAAGAGACTTTGAACCTGTGTGTAGTTTAACCACGCGAGGCGTCAGTCGGTGGTGATAAATTTTTTATTCAGTTTTTTTAAATAAATTTATTATTAAAAAACAAAAAAAAAAAAAAAAACTTCAAGGAGATATATCAGTTTATATACTTTAAAAAACGAAATAACTATGTGTACCGATATTCTGTCACAGTTTTAGTAGAAAATCTTCAAGTACAAAGGTTTCTTATCTGATATATAAGTACATATCTTTATAAAATATATGTACATAATGAACTGCAATGAAAAAAGAAATTTAATTCAATTTTAAAATGATATCGTTATTATCAACGTCACTGGCTTACTGATGGAGTTATTCGATATCCTGAATAAGCCTCTTCAAAGTCAGAGTATTAGTTGATATAACTTTTGATACTGGTTTAATCGAATGCTAAACGACAAGCGTTATCGTTGAATATATATACATATATTTGAAACTTTGGGTAAAAAAAAAAGGATTATTATACAACACATAAGTATGTATAATATTGGAGTTGTTTTTTCTTTGTTTTGCTTTTTATTATCATTAATTTTTTTTTCTTTCTAATGTGCGTTGAGATAGCGAAAGAAAAAAAAAAAAACTATTACAGTAGAATCCCGTTAAGTGTTCCCCCGTTAAGTGCTCGCTTTCGTGGAATTTCGACGTTTTCGGTAGATCCCCCACTCTTGCGCCGTCTTTCTATGGGTGATGTGGTTTTAGCCGCCTATTCTTTTGTTAGTTCGATTATACTGTGTAGTATTTCCGAGAACTAGTAAGCGTAGTGGGGGCTCCATTTAAGTGCACATTTCTCCGAATTTAGGTTGTCTACAGCCCCGAGCACGAGCACTTAACGGGAGTCTACTGTACATAATATTATATGTATGTAAATCTATAATCATGCGCATTCTACGTGTTAAAAAATATTAATATTATAATCGTGCACAGCTAATTAAAAAAGGTTAAGGTTAGTATAAAGAATAAGCTTGGATATATAATATATGATTCTTAATTACAGAAATAATTATTATATTGAGAGAGAAAATTGAAATTTATGACCGATCTTGGGATATTTAAATATCACCTGTTAATGAAATAAATAGTTTATTGTCTCACATATAATTGAAAACGAAATTATACAACCGAGAAGAAATATGTTTGTTATTGCAATTTCAAGTTAAGCATCTAATTACTGATTACTGAAGCTATTATACAATACATACTTATATGTATATGTATACGAAGCGTGTACTCGTATGCAGACGTATATATTTTAAGTGCAACGAATATATAATATCATGCAAGTAGATGATAATTACTTAAACATTTTTTTGTGTGATCCGTTAAACATAGCCGTAGCAAAATAATAGAGATGCAGTAAATATATTTTTTCAACACGCCGTGCGCAAAGTTCAATTTTGCTCGTGTTGTGTTGAAAAACAAAGTGCGATACACGTGCGAAAGATGATTCTCGACTCGTGTGATTCTCACCCTCGCTTCGCTCGGGCGAAAAACTTCCAACTTGTCCGAGAACCAACATTCTCGCACTTGTATCGAAAAGTACTTTTTTCGACACACCGTGCGCAAAGTTCGATTTTGCGCACGCTTCGTGTGCACAAATTCTACTTTCCGCACGTTGTATCGAAATGTAGTATTATAATAGTTTTTTTTTCTTGATTTTTTTGTTTGTTTTTAAATAATTTCATTCGTTTAGATAAACAAGCTATTTTTAATTACACATGCGCGGTTCACACATGCATATATTACACGCAATCATATATAGAATAATAATTATAGAGTCTATAGAGTCTAGACTGCAGCGTTATACTAGCTAGCAGCAGTAGCAACAGCAACAGCAACAGCAGAGCAGGGAAGTAGAGAAACCAACAACAAGGTAACTCACTGTTTGTCTTCCACGATCATGATGGAATTGCAGGCGGTACTAGTTCGCCAGTAGAGCAGTATATTTCACCTTAGGGATTAAATTAAGTACTTTTTCGTTCTTTTTTTTGTTTTCTTTTTTTCTTTGTTTATTTTTTATTTTTTTTCGTTTTAGAATTTTCCGAAGACTCGTTAAAATTCAGCTCCTATTACAGATTCAAACATTCATATTTTTTGTCGCTATGTATTTTATATGTTTCGTCAAAATTTTATATTTCCCTTCTTATTTTCTTCTCCTCTAGTAGTATACGTACAGGTATTATCAGGCTGCAGTTTTGCTGCAGTATCAATTATCACACTGTAATAAAAAACGACGCTTAATTCAAAATATCTATATATGTTATCTTTGAAATAGAGTAACGTGTTATGATTATTTATTTATTTATTTATTTTTGCTCTCTCTTAATTGTTCTCAGTATTTTGTTTTTATTCTTACTTAACGATGCAAACAACATTTGCACATAATAATACGACGACGACGAGGACATCGGCAATTCGACGTGTATATATACGTTTTAGAGTATATAAAATGACTTGGCATATTATATCTATGTACATATGGATATGGTCAATTGGAACGCGGTGATTGCTTTAATACATGATATCGTAACAGAGGCATTTAGATCAGATGAATATATACAATTCAGTGTACGTATGGTTTAGCGGAGTAGCTATTCGACACACCGAGACTATTGGTATATAGCACATACATACATTTCGTATTGTGCAAACTTCTTCATCATAATTATTCTTGCCACTATATGTATCGATACACAAGTTTCATTCATTCTTTATTACACGATGTATATGTATATATTATATATATATACTTATACATATACATATATTAAATCGTATAATAATATAAGAAATGACACATCATGCGCGCGGGATCAAGTGGACACAATTTACTATGCAACCCGTTGTTTTCACAACCGCAACAAAGATATTAATATATGTATACCTACATATATGTATATACATAAATACCAACGAACTGTAAAGAATGTTGTTAGGTTTTCCTCGGTTTCAGCAATAATAACGATTAGGATATATTATGATAAACAGTGCAGGGAAAAAATGGCTGGACTTTATCCCGTTTAAATATTATTACTGATATATACTATTTTTTTTGATTTTGTTTTTTACATTTATTTCGAAACTCTCTATGACTCAGTAAAGATCCTGATACCCGCTCTATAATACCTACACGTACATACATATCAGACAAAGTTTATATATACATATATATAATATACTATATACTTAATTTAGAGTGAAATTACAGTAATATTTAGATATGTATATATGTATACATAGGTATAATATGTACGTCGGTTTACACGGGAACATCCTCTTATTACGACAGACTTAAATTTAAACCACTTTCGTCGCGAGTTGGCTAGTTTAACAAGATCAGTTTAACCGCCGTTATAGTATACATACGTATAGTAATAAGCCGTACAGTCGACTAGCTGCAGCAGGCAGCGTGGACATCGCATCTCTATATGTATACATATTGCGGAAGACTCGATATATCGCGGGGGATATCCGGCTTGATATAGGACCGAAAACTAGTAACATATGTGTATAAGTATAGGTGTAATGTTATAATGTCCCTAGCGTGACCTGACCTAACATGTTATAGTGTAAAGATAAACTTGAATAAACTGTTGTAAGCTAATCAAAATGCATACCAGTCTATGATGAAATAGATAAAGTACTAATTTTGTATTATATACGTATGTAATATAGTTCTGAAAATAGACGACTCAGTCTTTCAAGGCAAAATATGCACAGTTAGATCGTGTTATGTAACATATCTTATAGTTGTAGCTCTGTATCTCTATAAAAAAAAATAAAAAATAAAAACCAGAAGCAAAATTGAATGAAAATAAAAATTGATAAGCTGTGACTGTAGACTGCGAGAACGTGTGTTTTAACTATTTTAATCTTTTCTAGAAATCAGATATATTCGTCTGGGTATAATTTATATCTAGGTGATGATTCTATCGTTGTTGAGTCTGATTGACTTTTCGAGGTGTTGTATAGAATTGTACGATTCCATGTATAAGATTAAAATTAGATTTCTAAGACGTAAATATAAGAGAAGAAAATATAAATATAAATAAAAGCCTTGGGTTGCTTGGCTGAGCAAATATATTCTTCTATTATGAAACTGTTATACGATTCGGGGTCTCTGTTAGAGGTGTTTTTTTTTATTTGTTCCCCCCCCCCCCCCATTATTGTCTTATTATTTTTTCTTGTTATCTCATTTCGAACACGCAGATTCGTATGTAAATACGTAACGAGTATCAGCAAATAAATAAAGTATACATACTTATATGTATATATAATATACCTATATATGTATACAGTATTGCGTTTAAGAAAAAAATAATATTGGTACAGGTATAAGAGAAAAACATAAATGCTAAAGGATAACAATTTTCAAAATAGATATTGTATTATCAATTATTATTTATTTTTTAAAGGATTATTGCATATAATCCAACGAAAATTAAGCAAGTTAATATTATAATTCGCTCCGTTACGCTTTGTCCCATGATTAGATGGATCACATAATAATCCATCAAATTAATCATTCAGAAATTTATCCGGCTTCTTAAATCGCAAAAGTACACTAAGCTTAGAGATTCACTGGCTAATATAATTGCTGTATTTAAATATGTATACAATTATATGTTGCGTAATGATAATATTCATTAATTAACACGATCTTTTGTTGAAAAATGAACAACCAATAAAGAAACTGATTATAATTTATTCATTCATTTTTATTTTTATTATGTTTCATCTTTTTTTTCTCTCAATTTTCAAACACGCTACGTATTGTTATAATATCGTCATGTTTTAGCACGCGACTACAGACAGACCGACTTGTTATAGGTATATCGTATTATTACATAAAACCATTACGTATATATATATACAAAAGTATAAGGTCTACGTTGTAGGTATAATGGGATACGTTAGTCTAATAAACGAATCGATGTGAGAATGTGAGTATAGAATTGTGAACATAAACGACATACACGTACCACGATAATAGGGTATCAGTTTTCACGCAAAAGGCATATAGTATACGTATCATCATACATACTTTATACCTCACCATGAGTTGCGCGTATACCAGCGCTTATATGCATTTAGCATCTCGCACTAACGAAAGGGTATAAGTATTTATAAATTGTACGCACATTGTGGGTATGTAGTGCGTTTAGGGTATGCGTAGTATTCAACCGAGTGTGTGTGTGTGTGTGTGTGTAGAAGTTGGCCGTAGTGTGTTAGTATTAACAACTTCACGGACACGCAAGATACAACGGGGGTAATGAATAAATACTTTGAATTATTATGTACTATATTAAACGTATATAAACACGTATGTAGAACGGCAGAACGATTAGACGGTTCGATGAATATTTACACAACATACCGATTATATTCTCGGTCATTTATCGCTCGTATATTATACAATTGCAAATAAGTATGTGTGTATCAATCATTTCACTCTATTTATTTATTTTTTACTATTCTATTATTATCATAAATCTATTCCATCTTTCTGTTATCAACACAATATTGACATCAAATTAGTAATTGGATAGTATATTATGATTGTGTATATATAGATAAACTAAAATTGATTTTATTTTCAAGTATCGTTTGACTATGAAGAAAAAAAAACAAAATAAAAATATAAAAAATCCCCTATTTTTGTTTAATCGATTAACATATACCCAGTTTTGTAAACATGTTTTCCTCTGTCCTATTCCTTATATTATATACACATGTATACATTATACCAATTCTATATTCGTCAAAGTTATATATGTAGGTATAGTATAAGTTTTGTTCCAACGGCTAAAGTCTGGAGGTCGCGTAAGGTCTGGTCGTTAGCTATATGTATGCTACTACTCGAATAGACAAACTCTAAATACGCGAAAAATATTTACTTTCAAAGTTATTGCACAACAGTAATAATTATGTATATAAATGGATAAATAAACAATTTTAATCTACATATATTGACCGAACGGAAACCAGTCCGACAAAAATCTATTACTTTCTTTTTTGTACTTAATATTTGAAACTCTAAACGATTATCCGTCTTGTATGTATTTTTTTTTTACGTAAGGTTTCCCTATCATCTCTTGAGCTTACCTTAAGTTTATAGTTATTGTTCTTTGTTTTCAATTTTCTTACGATGAAATTAGTAGACGTAGATAAGTTGCAGTATATAGCCGGTTGAAAAACTGTTCCAATCGTTTACTTTGTTTCCCGATTAATTATTACGATATAATATAATAAAGAAGGAAAGAAAAGAAATAACTCGAATACTGGTTGAGCCGCGGCTGTGGTCTCGATGTCTCACCGAGCGACTGAGCAGACCGTTGAAAAATTAAATATCTACGTGCTCTTGGTTTTAGTCCAACGAGCGTTTCATTTGTGTACCTTGAACTCTGTACCTACCGGTTTAGATTGTTCAAAGAGACGGTTGTGCGTGGAGAGCGAGGAGAGGAGTTGTTACGACGTCTAATCTCTCTTTACAAATCACTCGTCTGGTGCTGCTGGTGCTGCTGCTGCTCGCGTCGTATCCTCATTTACGTACAAAGTTCATCCCAGGGTCTTGATATTTGAATGATTAACGTATGTATGGATGGATGGGTGGATGGATGGATGGATGCATAGAAGCCTGGCCGATACTGTAAAGTGTACTGCACCCACGTGTTACACGGATCACCGGAGATACATATACGACATATGAATATATGTATATACGACACTGAATTGTAAATGACTAATAAATATATTTTACAAAGGTTATTTAATTTTTTTTGTTTATTTATTATATTATTTAATTAATTTTTATTGATATATATCATAAGTTGAGACAGAATTTATATTATTTATTTATATTTTTTTGTGTTGTTGTTGATAATTTATTCACCGATCGCGTCCCGCGTGTTAATAATTTATTAATAAATTAATATTTCAAAACAGTTTTAAGCCATTTAGTTAATATTTCATGCATTAAACTCGACCCAGGATCGCTTCGGAATGGTCGAAACACGGTTAGCAGCTCCAAATGCCAGTGTGCTGAAGCGCGTAGTGAACATTTGCCCGCTTCTCTTCTCTCTCGCTCTTCCATCTCTTTCTATAGTTTTTACGTATGTGTGTATGTGTACAGCTTGTGAAATGTTGTATATACGTTCACTATTGAGCAGGTGTAAGTACCATGGGTAGCCGGCCTCTGCATGGACCAATCACAGCCCAGAATCTCATGGGTGGGGAAGTGGCGTGATCCTGGGTGACGTCTTCTGGCAAACAATCAATAGCGACTTACCTCTCGATTCTCGATTCACACATATTTCGTGCTTTCCTTTTTCTGTCTTGTTATTTTTCATTATTATAAAAACATTCAATCAAATTCGTTGTATTTATACCAAAAAAAAATTCACATTCCATCTGCAATAAAAAAAAAAACAATAAAAATAATTACTTTTTTTTTCAAATTTTTTTCGGTTTCCATCAAACCGTTGCTTTATTTTCATCCATAAAATTGTTACAGCTTACAAACTACGCATTAATTAATCCAAAAACATTCTGGGGATCAAGAAAATTGGATGATTATTCTATTTTCCGGGTATCGGAATTAATACCTACGCTACTGCTCTCAGAGACAAGACGATGCTCAACAAGCGTCACGCGATCGCTTCGTGTCGCTCGTAGTAAGAATTCCGAACTTTGATTGGTGGACGAGAGTAATTCATAGATCTTGGCCAATCAGATGACTGGATTATCGACCACGACCTTGGTTACGTTCATTAAAATTTCCCTTTAAGGAATTAGGTTGCAAGTTTACCGCTGCCTAACTAGAGTCGCCACAAGCTGTTGTGTATATTAACGTTTCGTAGCTCAGATCATAGACTTGCTCGGATATAAACAGGTTAAGTTTTAAGACTAAATTTTTATCTAAAAATGGACAAAGTCCAGCATTTATGGAACCTTGTAAGCCAGTTATCTTCGAATTCCACACCCGAGGCCATCGGGTTACAATCTTATTACGTGTAAGTTGTATAAATGAATGAATTCAAACGATATACCATAACCTCGAAAATGTTCTTTTCATTTAATTTCATGGTTGAATAATTTTTAGCGAACGTTGCAGAGAGATGGAGAGCGAAGTTCAATTACCTAAGAAAATATTTGGCTATGGAACGATGTGCTCTTACTGCGGTTCTCTATGGTCAAAAATTGATCATAGAGTTAGATTTAGGTCGGGTATAACCCCGGCCAAATCAGTCCAAAAGATTCTGAGTCGAGCTAAAAAGGTTGGCAGAGTTAAAGCCACGTTGTTAAAAAAGGCTGTGAAAAATTCTGGGAACAAGGTGATAATAACATGTTCCTTTTGCTCAAAATCAACTAAAATAAACATGACTAAACCAGTTAGGCAAAAGCCCACAACTAAGACGGTTGATTCGAACAAAAATCAGACGCCTGTTATTAAAAAATGTAAAAAAAGGACTAAGGATAAAACTGCAGGGTTAATAATTACTCCCAATCATAATTCTGCCCAGAGTTTAAACAAAACTCCGAAATTGAAACCCACTAATTTGAACAAGCTTGGTGCTATGGTTAGCAAAAATATAACTCCTTCGAAAAAGAGCTCTTTGCATGATTTCATCACGGAGTTGGGTAGTTAGATGGCTGTAGTATATGAATTTTGAAATTGAACGTATTTTCTTCTTCAAAACTTAGCGCAGCAGGTTTTGTTCAGCTTTTAGTTTTATTTCAAATTGATGAATTTGTTTTTGGTAATTTATCAAATGAGAAGACACAGTGTTTTTATTTATTTTCCATGTCTCGCTTCTATAGGTACATTGGTCATTAAATAAAATAAATAGTTCAAGATCACTGCTAGTGTAAAATAATGTAAATAACTTTCATCGTCATTAATATCATCCTTTACGATATTTTTTTCGCTCTTACTCCAGAGGAATTTCTTTCTGCACGACCTGAAAATATTAATAATAAATTTTAGTTTGTCGAAAATGATAGACATTTTTGTTTCCCACTTGTTGAAATGAAGCATTTAAAAAATAAATAAATAAATAAACAAACATAAAATTATCGTGACGAAATTCAAGACGTGCAGCAAGGCCAATTTTTTTCTACTTTTGTTACAAATATAAAGTTTCTGACAATAAATGAATTAACTAAAAAACTTGATGAAATGGATTTTTCATTCTTCATTATTAAATTTTTAACTTGGCCTTAACAATGATGATTCACCTGTATGCACGCGTTGAGATAGTCCTGATCGGACATTTCCTGACGTTTTGCGGGTGGGACTTTTCCCCGTCGGCGCAATTCTTGTTTTGCATCGTTCAAGTCAAAGATGGCGACGGGGTCCAACTTGGCCTTGAGTACCAGACCCGAGAGGTATTCAATGAAGTGCTGCCTGCGGGGAAAAGTTCCCATTTAAATAAACCAGTCTAGACGTGGCGAGTTACCTCGATTAAATCCTTTTTGTACATCTGAGGTTCCCTCCCGTACCAATTTGCCGGTAATTGTACCCCTGCCCTTCTTACGCATGTTTCCAAATCATCTTCGGTCAATATCGGAAGTGGATCTAACGACTTAAGCCGTATCAACCGCACTAGATACTCCACGTAGTGGTTCCTAAACCATAATCATAAATATGCTATACCTGTAAACAGGCGTCTCAAATCTCCGTACTATCCGACAAAAAAAATATCCCAAATCGAAAAGGAATGCTGCACTAATCTCTCACATCATTTTTACGAACCTGCAGAGACCAGCATGTCCTTTGATAACATCGGACTGACAAATTGCGTCCACCACACCAGCCGGCGTTTCCTTTTGCAGCTGAACTTTGCACTTTCGATCACCGACCGGTCCCTCAGTATCGTAGAGGACTCCGTTTTCGTCCAAAAGACGCTGGAGTTCAGCGGGCTCTTTGTCTCTTAAGTAGAATAGGCAATTTCGAGGATGGTGCGCGTGAAGACCAAGCTTTGCGCAGTATGGACTGACCGAGCACTTGGCACCCATCATGAACACCTTTCCACAACCACAGCAGAACTCGTATTTGCACTGGCTGCATGTGAAGTGCATGCAACCTTGAAAAAATTAATGAATATTAGTTAACATCGTCATCATTTTTTTTTTTTTTGGATCATGGATCACAGTTGAAAAAGACGCCTCTTACCTCCTCTAGACAATGAGTATCGGTACTTGCACTTTGGACAGTCGATACCGTTGTCTGCTAAGTGTTTGGCAAGTCCTGCTGCCTGGTTATCTGGATCATTCTCTTCCTTCCATTCAGCAAATTGATCGCAGGTTATTCCTTCGTGTTGTTTTTCCCACTATAAGATTTATTGTCATTGAAAATAACTATAGTGACGTTGTGATTGCTGATTAAGTGCTTACCGGTCGTCTGCAGGATGCGCATGTTACGGATCGACAGTCGGGACAGATGAGGCGTTTCTGATTTGGATTTGCGTAGAATCCGCTCGAGCACTGTTAGTAAATAGGCAAAAAATCATGTACAAGTCTTTGAGGGATGTGATCAGATAGAATACCGAAACGACGAAGAATATTTAATGCGTTCATTACCTGGACACACCACTTGAAGTTTGGATCCTGCATCAAAGTCCTGTCCCTTAATTTTCTCTGGAACAATTCGTGGATCGGAGAGTCGAGCATATTCTTTAACTGAATATCTAAATTACTAAAATACTCAAGCACGTCATCCTCGCTTGCGTCTTGAAGATCAGGCTGCTTGCAGAAGGGACAAACAGCGTCGGTTATGCTGCGGTCGCTGATCTGGAGTGTGAAGTAATTTTTTGCACAGTCCGTACAGCAGCGATGAGTACATTTCAGCATTGATACCATCTGCAATTTCAACCCCGCGGTTTATTACTATTACGGTTTACTTCGGATAATAATTGCGAATATTTACCTGGTTCATGGAAACCCGACCAGTACACAGCTCGCATTCTTGTTGTAAAAAAGCCAGAGCTGCTTCCACACTGCCGCATTCTTTAGCTGCGTGCAAAGCCTCTTCGTCCCCAAAATTTAGAGCAAGGAGACTAGCTGCTGTCTCGGCTTCGTCATAGCAGGACGCTTTGCCCTCAGCCAAAAGGCGCCTAGCGACCCTCTGAAATGAGTGGGAATTTGTTACGGTGGGTGTGTTGAAGTAATTTATCTTTGTAGGGAGAGTTTCTAATTTTTTAATTTTTTTTTCTCGTAGTTTTAATCTTTGGCGAAAAAGTTTTAAAAAATTTTAAGAAGACTGTGCATTTATTTTAATGTTGAGAATTTTATTTGTAAGACACGTTGGTGTAATTCGAGTTATACATAGCGATGTATCAAGTGATATTTGCATTGACTATTCAACTCGATGAACCAACGTCTAGAAACAAGCTCTGAAAGAGTCTATAGCGCGATAGAATGCTTTGTTAGAAACATTCCGCGAAGTGGAATTAAATTAACCGAGTTAGTCACGCTATTTAACAATTTACTCACCGTATACCAATGCAACTGTAAGTATAACGTTGCAGTGATTAGATAATGAATATACACTTATATTATGTCTAAGGTTAAATGCACGGCAAGAAAAAAATCGGTAGATCATTTCGAATTAAATTATCTTTTTTTCTAGTCTTATTTTCTCTTTATTCGTTCTGCCTTGAGCTGTTTGTAGACATTGGCCCCCATTCGAGAGATAGATTCGGTGATAATTGGCAGATTGGGGGATTGGCACTCGTCTACTGACCTCTCTGTCACTCGTGCCTTTATTTTCCAACTTCTGTGCATCTTGCTTTTCCTCTGTCTTAGCAGTATCCGTTTTGACTTCCTGAATATCATTGCCTCCATTTTTCTGTACCGATTGCTGAGCTTCACCTTCGAATTGTTCAATGAAACTTGCCACAAGTGAAAACCGTTTTTTGCCTCTGCCCTTAAAGTTACCCATAGATTTTGAACCCGTTTCAAATTTCGTGAAGCTGGAGTTTCTTGACTTTGTTTTTGGCGAGGATTTCTTTGATCTGTTAACGATCGCCGTTGTAGCCTGATTCTTATTCAGTTTCACTGGTTTGATCGTTGGTCCAGAAGAATCATCAGACTTTGATTTGTTCTGGTCTGATTCTTGATTCGAAATATTCCCAGTCTGTATTTCGGTACCCGGCGAATTGCTGGAGTGCTTTGGACCCCGCGCAGTAACTTTGACTTCGGTCACTTCAATATTTGACTCTGTCGTGAGATTTTCTGTTATTATTCCGGTTTTTGGCTCCTCTATCGACGGACCTTTGTTAGATTCATTAATTTCAACTTTGACCTCCGTTTCTTCAGTATTTGACTCTGTAGTAACATGTTCGGTTTGTATTTCCGCTTTTGGAATTTTATGAGACTCATTATTTTCTCTTTCATGTACGTCGTTGTTTGGATCAATCGTGTCTTCGAGGCCACTTGATGGAGGTCTTTCTCCTTCCGTAATGACGTCGCCATCTTCAGAAGCATCTTCGGATTCATATTCTGATATTTCAGCGTTTATTCGATCCAAAGTTTTCTGGAGCATGTACTCGGCGTCTGTTAACTCTTCGGAATGTTCATCCAGTTCAGAATCGAAGCCATCTAAACTTTTCTCAGACTCTCCTAATTCCCCAAACGTACAGGAATTATCGTTAGAATTTTCTTCCAAGTACTCTTCTGAACTTGAGTAATTATCGGTGTCAATATTTCGAGCAGAATCTTCTTCTTCCTCTTCAGATTCAGATCTGTCAGATTCATCGTCTGTTATTCCAACAGAATTTATTTCATCAATTAATCCGGGCTTCTTACGAACTGCTTCCTTCATCCTGGCTACTTCCGGCATAGACTTTGGTTTGTTGTCAATTTTCACCTGACTTTGAACAATGCTATTTCTAACGGTCGCTTCTTTTGGTACTATCTTGACAATTTTTGAAGCAGCCGTTTTTTTCAGGACAATTTCTGTGTTCGGCGTTGGCTTAGTGACCACGGGACAAGAGTATACTGCAGTCTTTTGTGTAGGCGTGTTTCTCTTTCTGCATAAAACTGCAGAAATCACCTTAGCTGCATTTTGTTTGTTATTCAAAATTGGAATTCGCGAAGGGATTTGAATTTTCGATTCCAATGCCTGTCTAACCGTCGCTGGAACTGCATTGATTTTTTCTAATGATTTAACAGCTTTCACTGGAGTCCTAGTCGAATGTATTTTATCCTTTTCACTCGGCTTGGTAGAAGTGGTCTGTTTTTTATCAACAGTCTTAGAAATTTCCGATCGCGAAGACACCGGCTGCACAACTTTCGCAACCTTCGATTTTTCTGGATTAATTTTAACTCCAGAAGTTCCAGCATCAGGTTTTTTCGAATTCGTATTTTTGGACGCCTTCAAATCTTTGGACACGTTTCGCCTACTATCTGAAACTAAAGTTTCAGACTTCGATTTCTCTCCAACTTTAGTCACGCCAATGTTTTTAGTCGCGTTTTGCAACTTAGGCAAAGATTCTTTCGGGATAGATTTTGGGTTAATTTTACGTACAATTTCGTTAGCAGTTTCTTTAGCCGTGTTTACAGTTTTATTGTTTGGTGTACAGCCGAATCTTACAACATTACTGTTTCTCGAAACGTGAACTGACCTTTTCGTCAGTTTTACTGGAGATTTTCTTCTGCAAGATGATCTCTTTACGGGAGATTTAGATCGCGATTTTATTCCAGACTTTAAAGCTACATTCTCCTGTGTTACCACTTTCTTGGGAGTTTTTACCTTTGTTGAACTGAAGAGTTCAAATACGGCTTCAGCAGAATTAATCGCTTCAGAATTTACCTCAGTCCCTGAACTTTCAATGAATGATTTCAAGGCGTGTTCTGATTCAGGTGAAACATTTTTCTCTATAGTTTTTACCGGAGAAACGGGTGTTTCTATTTTTTGAACACCGATTATTGCTTCTGAAATGATTTCATCAGTCTTTTCAGGAACCTTAAATTCCACAAGATGAATAGACGACATTTCGATCTGTTGCTCCGCTTCAGGAATCGAGTCAAACGAATCGTACGAAGAATCGCTATCAGTGACTGTAATGATATCTATGGTACTCTGTGGTAAGGGTGGAGAGGATAATTTCACTTGATCTGAAATTACTCGATCATTTGCCTCTACAAAAGTCGCAATTTCAATCTGTGATTGCGAGGCACTGATTTTCGGTTGTTGAATGGTAATTTCAGAAGTAGAAGATGAAGAGATCGGTTCTTTTGCAAATATCTTTGACTGCTTGATACTTTCTGGCTCAGTTATGGTCGCAGATTTTGTCAGATTAACAGTTTGAAAATCTTTCTCGGCATTTTCACTGGAGGACGTAGCTGGTTCTGAATCTTGAATTACCAAATTTGTTTTAATACCAATAGCATCAGTAGCATAAGATTCTACTAGTTTTGTGGGATCAGCTGTATCTTCAGATTTAATTTCTGACGTCAACGAACCTTTGATATCTTGAATCACGGTTTCAGGCCGCGCATTATCTGATGAATCAGTTTCTCCAGTCGGAGTCGAAGAAATTTCTGGTTTTGTTTGAAGTAAGATCAGTTGGACAGTGGCCGATTTTATTTTCATAGGATTAACTTTTGTGACTATTGGTTTCGTTTCTGTTTCAGAATTCAATGTTGTTGTAGTTTCAAGTCCTCGATTTACTGCGACTGATTCAGACTCAACAGACAGAACTACATCCGAAATCGGCACTGTCTTCGTGGATGTATTTTCGGCAGAAGAAATTGTTTTGGTCGGAATAGAATCTACATTCGTAGGTTTTATATCTCTTGGAGTTTTTCCTGCAAGGGAAGAAACATTCTCGGATAAAACAGGTTTCGAAATTGAGAGCGATTGATTCACACCAGATTCTGAGGCTCTTGACGCTGCTTCAGATTCTATTCCAGCCGAAATAAGATCGGGATTTGTTGAGCCATGCATTGTGTTCGGTCTTGGCTCGATAATAAGATCGTTAACGATTGTAGAACTTGGAATTGTTGCGGTTGGATTTGCATTTTTATCACCTGCCACTGGCAGGGTTTCTTGAATGATATCAAATTTGGTTTTGGCGACCAATTTCGTTTCTGATATTTTTTTGACCGGTAGTTCGACTGCATTTAAATTAACACTTACAGCTACAGGTTGGTCTGTTACAGACTGATCATGAGCATTGTTAACGATTTCCTTAGAAATCAATACTGTGTTATTTTCCGATGAATCTTTTTCTGTGCCTTCTTTAGGGTCCCGTTTGCTGTTCTGAGGAATGGAAAGAGATTCTTGCAAAAGAGTATCACTGTTATCGATTTGGGTTGTTGGCTGTTTGAACGAAGACTCCATCAATTTTCGATCACTCTCTTCGTTACCGGATGTAGTTTCGACTAATTCACGATTTTGGGTTATTGTGATCGGATTTTTCGTCTCTGGGATTGTATGAACTGAAGTAACCTGCGTTACCAAAGACTCGGGAAAAGTTTCTGCGCTTACTAGACCTTCCCGATTATCTGTCAACAGTTCAGAGCTCGAGTTGGCAATATTTGATTGTGAGTTACTGTTTTCAGCTACGATAATACTTTCAGTGGTTTCAGGACTCGGTCCTGCATCGTTTGAAACGCTTGTTGTTGCCTTTATAGTATCTCTTTCCATGATACTGGAAGTTCCTTCATTTATGTCCCTGTCCTTCGTCGTTGACTCGCTGGAAACTATTTCGTCAACGCGTTTGGGGGACAATAAATTAAGGGCTGCAGCCAATGGGCCAATGAGTTGTTCCGGTAGTGACTTTACAGCAATAAGTAGCTGTTCTACAGCAGCCGATTTAACCGAGGAACGAGAAGGTGAAGGTTCCTCTGGTATTGGCAATTCCTCTGGTAATGGCAATTTCTCTGGTATTGGCAATTCCTCTGGTAATGGCAATTCCTCTGGTAATGGCAATTCCTCTGGTATTGGCAATTCCTCTGGTAATGGCAATTCCTCTGGTATTGGCAATTCCTCTGGTAATGGCAATTTCTCTGGTAATGGCAATTCCTTTGGTAATGGCAATTCCTCTGCTAATGGCAATTCTTCTGGTAATGGTAATTCCTCTGGGAATGGCAATTCTTCTGGTAATGGCAGGTCCTCTGGTAGTGGCAATTCCTCTGGTAATGGCGATTCCTTTATTGGCGGTATACTTTTCTCAGGAACGGGTTCAGCCTTTACAAGAGCATTATCTGGCAAGGGTTGATTTTTCTCATTGACCAGATTCTCGGCCAACAAAGACTTTGTCTGACTTTCCGACTGGTCACTGACACTTTCCTCGACTAAAACTGCAATTGGCTCAAAACTGCTTGAGTTTTGTGCAACCTGATCAACGACTTCATTCAGTTGCTCCAGTAAAGGTGTATTTTTTTGATTACTAGATTCTATGATCAGTTCGTGTACTAAATGTTCATTTTGATCATTTTTATCGATTGTTTCATTTCCTTCCAACGATTTTGGCTTGTCATTAATCTGTTCTTGTAGTTCCACGGTTTGTGGCAAGGCAAAGACGTCTTTCAAAGTTTGATTTTCCGTTTCAATTTCTGTGTCTGGATTTAATTGCGGTAAATTTCGAGGTAAATTGTCGAATGATTCTTGTATGATAGTTGGATTTTGTTTCTGTTGGGTTTTGACAGTCGCCCAAGTTCCTTTATCGTTTAAATCTAGGTCGTGGACGGCTCTAGGTACCATTTTTTCATCCATTTGTAATGCGGCACTAGCGACGCTGTCAAAACTGCTAAATAGATCAAATTTTTTACTTATTTTAATCGGATCTGATTGCGAATTAGGATCTCCACCCAACTGCCAATCGTCCGTTAACTGTCTTAGCGCTGCCAATTGATGCTGAAAGTCTGCCTGCAACGCGACGAAATTCTCTACCATTGGAGACGTTACCTGTTTCCGAGCATCCGCTTCTAAACCTTCTTGAACCTGGTCAGATACCTTCGTTAATACACCGATTGCCCCCGCTGCATCTGAAACCATAATAATAATTGATGATTTGAAATCGTCGAAAATCGGTAACAGGTATAATTAATCGTTTGGTTATTCAATGAAATACGAACCTCCGATTGGTGCAGCGTCCTCATTCTCCACCCCGACACCAGGACCCCAAATTCTCATCAAAAATGGTTTGAGTTGATTTTTTTGCAGCTCTAACAACGCGGCTTCCTCATTACCCGAGTTGTTATTAAGCGCGGTGACGACTTCCGCCATGGAGAAGCTTCCTTTAGCCATAATTTCCGCGCACTGAAATGGAGTTCGATTTGAGGAATATTTCTTCTTCATTTGAAAATTTATGTTATACTTTACCTTGCGCTGACGGCGTTGTACCGCTGTAGTGACTGCCGTCCAGACTTCTCCTTTGGCAGATCTCAAAGCTTCCTTAGCTTCTGGTATGGAGATTATGCCGACATTGTTATTTTCCTTTTTCTCATTACCCTGGGTAGCGACCAGGACTTGAATCGTTTCGATCAGATGTGGCCACTGCGTTTTCAACCATTCTATAGGATTCGTTGAACCCTGAGCTAAGGCCACCTGAAGATCATCAGTGGAGAATCCCTGCCTCTCTGATTCACGGAGGAGATCAACAAGCTCTAAACCCTGTCGTGTCAATGTTGAGACTTGAGGAGCCGGAGGAACGTACGCTCCAGAAATTACCTCTACGTATCTTGATTGGCTTGGTTCCTGAGAATTTTAGAGAAAAATAGATAACGACTATTGCAATGTATATTTGAGCAACTGACATTCGGGATAGTAATGATAAGCACATCTAACAATCATATCATTAGAACGTTAGGGTTTATCGGTTATCAGGAATTGAAGCATTACTTCGATATAAGGATTCGGGTGACTGACATCTATTTTTTAAATTAGTAAACAGTAACCAGCATCGATAAGTGACATTGTGAAATGTTGTTTTCTGCTTTTAATAAGGGTGGTTGAGTAAGCAGTGCTGCTTGAAGCACTGTATGACCTGCCTAAACTCACACCGAGGCCACGGAATAATTAGCGTTTAACAGTTAGTGTCTATGTATAATATTATCTTGTAAGTTTGTTTAAACTTAAAACGATCACAAGCGCACATCTGCATGGGCGGTGGGTGTCACTTTTTGTAAGCCACAGGAGGTCAATATCTTTTCGTCGGTTTTCCTACCCTAGAATTATAGTAACGTTGAGTTGAAGAGTCGATCGAATTTCTTCTTGTCCAGTCTCTTCCATGCTGGACTGATTTCGAATGCGGTATATACTGTTGGTGTAAATGTCCTGATGAACGTGCTGGGTAAAGATCTGGACTGTTCGCAAAACTGATGACCCCATCCTAAAACATAAACTCGAAGTGCTCGTTTGCTAAAGAACATAACGGTTATGATGTGCTGAACATTCTCAAGTATATGATACCTCTGAATCACTATCTTGACAATATATTGACCCCTTGGCTGCTGCCACCGATGTAGATCTTCGCAAATTCCCGTTTGTTCTACCCGGTAGGACATCGTAGGTCTGAAACACCGAGAGAGTTCAGTACTAACAGCTAATAATCGCAGAGAGACAACACCAGGATTATGGTATTAAGATTCTTGGTCACCTGTGTCGAAATACTTTGAGGTGGAGGAGAAGTACCCGTTGTCACAGACCTGGGAGTGAATTTCTCTGCTATCTTAGCTACGCTATCATTAATTGATTTCAAAGCCTCTGTTTCAGTTGCGGCAGATTTCTTCGCGGATGATGATTCGCTGACCACCAATTTCTTTCCAGCTTCTGGAGAGGGTGGTGGTGATGTTGAAGTTGAGATATGTTTCCCGCTCGACTCGTTGACTGAATCAGACACTCCGGGTGTTGTTGTGGTGACGGAAATCAATTTTTTTGACAACTCCGGTGAATGTGAGGCTGGTGATGTAGCCGTTGATTTTTTCCGAGGTTCGGGAGAGCTCATGGGCGACGTAGCCATTGATGTAGAAGTGCATGTTTTTTGGGCAGTTATATTTTCTTCGACTTTAACGTTAGGGGTAATCTCACCTGTAAACGAAATTTTAGTTTTCTCTTCTGCCAGTAGAATGAAAAGTGTAAGTGAAAATCACTAACGCGTGACTAGCCAAATGCACAATCGTGCTTGAATATCAGTTGCTACGATTTGTGACCTTGAATGAATAATAAAGTGTGTTAGAAAGTTAGATTTTAGCGTGTATCGTGGAGTTGCGTTCAAATACGACTATGCATTTGGTTTGTCGAGTTTTCTTGTATATGTGTATGAAATTTCAATTAATTCTTTATTATTCATTCAAGAGTAGTAGTACATATATGATGAAGGGATAATTAGCTGTTGACAAAATGTTTCGTGTTTAAAAAAAGAAGAGTGAAAGAAAGAAAAAAGAAAGAATAAATTAAATTGAAAAAAAAAAATGCATCACTTCGAAATATGAAACGGAACGCAAAGAGTTTTAGCCACTTTCCGACTTCAGTCGCACGTCTTATTACTTCGCCAACTTCGTCCCGAATGAGAAACTGATTTTTCGTCTTATTCTACCTTTGTTCTTCGTCGAACCACTGTCTCCGCTTTCTTCACTATTTGAAATCTTCAATGTACTCATTTTCTTCTCAACATTAGAGCTGGCGATACTCGAGTTCGAGTTAGTTGGCACCTCGGTCACACTAGTCACAGGCAAAGCGCTGGATTTTGTTTTGTAACAAACAGTGCAGACCCGGTCTTTCGCTTCATTAATGAACGTGCAATGTTCACAGGACCATTCTTCCGTCAAAGTTTCTGTAGTTGACAGACCAGAGTCCTTTTTCTGAACCATCGTCGCACCTTTTGAACTTTCACTAGAATCTCTGCTTTTAATAGCATTGGATTTTTCCTGAAGTTGTTCACCTTTGACAACTTGTAGTGGTAAAGTCTCAGTGTTCTGAGGCCTGGCTGTTTCTGGTTTAACCACATTTTCATTTTCTTTTCCTCTTTGAGCTTTTTTCTCCCATACTGGCTCCCGATTTTTTTCTTGTGCTCCCGGACTCAGTTTAGCCTCTAGGCTATCGGAATCGATCGAAGATCTCCTGGGGTTTGTTGACCGTCCGTGAGGCCTATCCACATCATCTGATTCCGAGTTAGCCATATTTTTTCGCGAATTTGACGGTCTTCTTTCACCAGATGCACTATCTCTTCGCAAGGTCTTCGGCATTGAAGATCTGTCACCACGATCGAGGTAATCCTCAGAGGAACTGGTGGCTTTGAGTCTTCCTCGATTATAGCCAGATCGTCGATCAAAATTATCTTCATCAGTGCTAGTCTGCGGTCTATTTCTCAAATTGGTACCATTGTACCTTGACCTTGACATTTCGTTACTTTCCAATTCCTCTGTGTTTTGGCGGTCAGATCTTCTCTGCTGGTTGTACGACGACAATTTAACATTCCTCTTTTCATCGTCGGATTGATCATATCGGTGCTGCAGCGAATTTTTATCACCGATATCGGGATCCAGGTTTCTTGAGGATATTGAATCCTGTCTGGTTGTACGGGTTTCTGATCGTCGGTCATCGACACCGGGTATTCTATCCTCCGACCGCCACTTGCTATAATACAGATAACGTAATTTATTGGTAAAGTGTAGAAAAGTGATGGAAGGACTTGTGAAATTGGATGAAATTACACAAAATTATTAAAATTCATTCGAAGTCCGTGAAATTTAGAAATACTTTCAAACCTCTCGATAAGAAACAACGAGATTGACAAGTGACTTACCTCTGCCGATTCCTGGAGGGTAAAGTCCTGCTGGAATCATCATCGGGATGAAGTCTTTGTCTGCTTCTGGTGACGCTGCCTCGTCTCAAGTTCCTCGATCCTCTCGACATTCTATCATCAAAGTCAGATTCTTCAGAATTTTCTGAGCTAGCGTCTGAAGGCGAACCAGGTGACCTGCGAGATCTTGATCTAGACGCTAACGATTTTCTAGACTTAAGACTCGGCGACGGAGAGGCGGCCCTCGATCTCCTGGATGACTTCAAGCTCCTTGTCGGACTATGAGCCCTGGACAAAGTCCCCGGATATTGGGGCGGGAGCATTTGTCCTGGATGGTATCCCATCGGAGGGTAACCCCACATCGGAGGATGATGAAGACTGAGCGTTGAACCACCCATGGAACCATCCCAAGGTGTTCCTGGTGGGTACCACATCATGGGCATTCTTCCAAGCCCAAGTTGCGCCATGGACTGAGCCTGCACGGTAAAACCGTGATAAAAACTTCATCTCTGAACAGGTAAAATATCATTTTATGCACTGGGAATTACCTGCTGCATGCCGCCACTCCAAATTTGCGGTGCTGATAAATCGCAAACGCTTGTTGATTGCATCATTGCTCTTGGTGGAGGCGGAGGTGGTGAAGCTAGGAGAGGTCGAGCACTTCCAATACTAGATGGTCTAGGCGATACTGAGCTGTCGACTTGGTTGTGTCTTCGTCTACTCGCGTCTTGGGCCCTCATGGCTTCCTGGTATCTTCTATATCGTTCCTAAAAACGATTAGAAGGCATATAACGTGGCATATTAATGACGTGTGATGATTTTTCGGGAAGTACCTGAAGTGTCGACATTTTATCAGCTCCTGAGCCTTCGACGTAGCCTGTAGCAAGTGATTGAGTTGATTGTGCGGGTCGTAGCGAGGTTTCCGGGGTCGCCGGAAGTGGCCTCGTCGAGTTAGCTGAACTTGGGTTTCCGGCAGATCCGCGACGGTAATTGGCCGCCTTCTCGACCAAAGATAATTCGGGAGATCCCTGCTTTAAGGTCGATTTGACCTACACGTAAAACGTGGAAAGCAAACTGTCAAAGTATCAGAGAAAAGTCAGGGTGCTGGGTGTAGATTTCCGATTTCGAGCAATCGCTCGATGCTTTAATGAGCTGGAGAGTATATCGGACCTAAGTCCTATTTTGTAGGCTCGTTCGGTGTCTAGATAAAAAATGAAAAGAAGAAAAACGGAAACAAAAAATTCAAAAATAAAAATACAAAATCAATTATGCGCTGAAAAGGTAGAGAAAATAACACGAAACAGGTGGCACCAAAAATAAAAATTTCATTTTTACACGTGTAGAAGTCACCGTCGCGTGAAATTGAAATGAAATAAAACATAGTAACCGTATTCACTAACTGCTGATGGACTATGTGTATAATAATCGCGTGAAATAATAATGATGATTGTTGGATCGTGGCCCAAAAATTGGCCTCATCACAGTGAGCGGGTTCAGTGAATACGGCAGTGATTATTTTGCAACAAGGTATTATATTAAGAACATATAATGTATGTATATATGTATATTGATGTACAATTAATAAATATTTATGGTAAATGATAACAGGTAAAATTCTATGGCAAGTAATATGGTAGAAAGAGATCCGTGGCGTCGGTGCAATTGGGTGGATTTTTATCTGCTACAAATTGTCATACAGGTGAATCAGGGATTCTATAGGTGACAAGGAAATTACCACAAACAGTGTATCCTAGAACATCCAGCCAGCTTCTCTCGAATGGGCTTTATAGATCCCAAAAAATATCTTGTAATCATACAACAAGACGCGGGAATTTATTCTACCAATAAAAAAAAAAAACCGTAAGAGCTGAAATCGACGAGGGTGTCTGTGGTCCAAGCGTTCTAGGCCAGAACGCAGCGTACCTGAGTAGTTCTGCGGTTTCTTCTGGGTGGTGGTACCGGTGGTGATGCTGGTACTTCGCCTTTTGGTGGTAGCGGTGGACGGCTGGAATTAACTTTGGTCATTATTCTCCTCCTCACGTGTCCCCGTCTTTTCGGATGTTTGTGGTTCATGTCGTCGCATGTTTCGCAGTAATTCTCTCTACACTCTTCGCATCTAGCAAAGAGATTCTCTGATCCACACAAGGCGCACTTTAAAGCAGACACTCCAGGCGCTAAAGACATTTTCCCATTTGTCTGCGGGGGTCGACGATTATCCGCGTTTTGTTGCCGGGGTGGAAATTCTATCACTTCGTAATCGGGGTCTCCACAATCGCCGGTTAATGATGGTGGTGGACTACGAGGCGGGGATGGTGGTCGTCGTGGACCTCCAACAGACCGGCTTTGCTGCTGTTGCTGCTGTTGCTGTTGGGTTTAAATTAAACCAACATTCAGCACAAATCCGATCACTTTACTGCAAATTCTCATTTAGAAAATTGTACAGGATCTTCTAAGTAGCATGTCTTATCTTTTTGCAATTTCAAATCCTATGTGACAAATTAAAAATGTCGTTGTGTCTCATTTTTGCCACATTCAAACTTTATGTGAAATTATTAGGCGATTTTGAAATCATAATCATTTTGCTTTATAGACTTATTCTCTATTGCGTCTTAAAGAAGAAATACATCTTTCATAGAAGATTCCAGAACGGTTTTTCGAACAAAATTTTCGTAAATTCATTTCTTACAAGATTTTGATCCTGTAAAAAATTCTTATAAGAATTTGCAATGGAGTGCAGAAACCCATCACTATAATTCCTATGTCTACCTACCACCCAATGTGGCATAGAGCGAGCAGCACGCAGTCGGGTCGAGGGGTTCGAGATCGCCATCGGCCGCCATCGCTCTGCTCCGGAGTTCTGGAATTGGTAAAGAAGAAGGATTGGATGAAGATGAGGTCAAATGATGAGGAAATCACCATTAATAGATCTATAAATGAAGAAGATACGGTGTTGTTTTTATCTGTTAAAAAAAAAATAAAAATCTTCATAGTTTCCAAGGTCTTTTTCGAAATCTTAAACAGCTTATAAAATATCCGATTAATAAATCCGAGGGCGTTAACTTCCAGTATAGGATGTTTAAAAAAAATCACCGCGGAAATTTGGTCCGTTACCCAGCCAGTGACAGAACGCAGCATTTTCAAGTATGATAAAAATAGCTCCGCTGTCCCTCTTTATTTCGGCCGCCTTTAGTCTACTGCTAGGCGCGTTTGGCGATCCCGAATTTACCGGATTAGCGCGATTTCAGAATGTGTTAACTACGACTAACACGGATAAGCTATTACATACATACATATGTACCCGCTATTTTATTTTTTGTTCTAATTTTATTTCCACGGCTGGAAAAATACATCTTTATTTATTTATTTTTCTTTTTATTCGAATGGGGTTGTAACACGTTCTATAGCAATTCTATTATAAGTGATTATGAATTATGGTGGGCGAGGCGGAAATATTTCTCACATATAGTTTGACCTCGCTTACAATATTCGTCTCAGGCGTAATCCTCCTTCTATACAAAGATATAAGAACGATTTTCTATTTCTAGAATTATAAACTCGGAAGCTGCACTTGTGCTACAAATACTGCGTATAATCTATAATGCCAGCTGTGTCTGCCTATGAGCTAAGAACGCGGATCCTTGTACTTCCAGTTTATATAGAGAAAATGTAATTCCTTATTATTCTATGAAAAAACTTTACAAACAATCGTCAATGATATAATTGGTTGAACAGTATTTTTTTTTTTTTTTCAAAATACCAAAAACTGATGACCCAATTTTTGAAAAATCGTATTGCAATTGATAAAAAAGACTTACACTCATCTAGTTAACTTTCACGCACGCACGCACGTAAGCACGCACGCACCCACGCACGCACTGCAGAAGCGACGCAGGCTTTTGGTTTTTTTTAAATCGTCTCTCTCCCTCTCCGTGTCTATTTTACACTGACCACTGTCCACTGAATAATTCGCGGGCCCGGCCGGCGAACACTGAATCTTACTCGCCATCCGCAGCCCCGCAGCCTCACCCGCGGATCTTAGTGTGCCGACGACGATGCCACGGACTATTTTTATCCCTCGTATTGGATCGCTGCCACCATTTTCATCGCTAGTCTCCGCGAACGCGTAAATATACCGCTCCATATGCTTTTCTTATATTTTATACTCGTAACTACAGGACGAACCGCATGCATTTCCACACGAAGTCTATTCCGCTTGTTTGCTAATTTATAATCCATTTATCACAACAATAAATATTTCAATTTCTTCTGTTTATTATTTCAAACTCATTTGGATCCAGAATTTCCAAAAATGGGATTCAGGTATCCAGTTTCGATGCTTCGAAAGCATGAATAATGCAATCTTTTACCTATCATCAAACTTCTTTCAATAAAATGAACTGTATTTGTATACTAAGTTCGCAAGGTTTGTATAATTACAATCATTGCGTGTAAACAATGCTGGATCATATATCAAAGGATGTAAAGTCTACCTTTTGACATTTTCTATTCATTAAATTTCAAATGTTAACTAGTCCTACCGCATTTTTCGTAAACAGACGCGCAGCGCCACACAGCGACGAAAACGAAAAGTGATACCTAATCCATTTTTCACATGGACGTATAACTCAGGGTGAAGGGTGTGTCCATATTCGCAGCGGCCCGCAGAAGGGGGTGGGGGCATATTGGTCCGGTCAACTAGTGCTGCTGTGTGTTGGCAATAAGCGGGCCTAATGTGATAATGATCGTTCATTCGTCCATTTGAAATGCCCTTCGTTTTAAATCATGTTTTGAAGTAGCCGCCATATCTACCGGACCAATATGGCGATTTCCCCGCCGCGCCAGTGCCAAACCCATATATTAGCGAATTCGACTTGCTGCACTAGTGCGCACTGAGTGCACTTTTATTCTCTTCTATTTCTCATATCCAAGTGAGATGGAAGTACACTCAGTGCACACTAGTGCAGCAAGTCGAATTTGCTATATGTAATACTCCTATATTGCTAAAAGGGTCTGAAATATGGCTACTTTTGTACGATGCCGACGATAATGTCGTCTCTTTCTATCGTCTTCAAATCAAAGCTTTCTGCGCAAGTGAACATCTGGCACTTGCGTAAAACATTTACACGTATAATAATGTTTTGAAGGTTAAGATTAAATCGACGATTCGCTCATACGTTTCGTATTATGATTTTATTGGCTAAAAATATTTTATAAACTCATTCACGTTCAAGTACAAATTATATTTCAATTTTAAGGTTAGATACTTTTAACACCCGCCAATCCGCCATTACTATCGCAGCTGCGCAGAACATGGTACTTGGGTTGTAAAGAAGTGAGTTAGAGATATATTCTGTTTCTCTTAGTTCCTGACCCCTCCACTTATAGGAATTAGCAATATAGGAGTATTACATATATGGCCAAATCCCGCGCCTATACTGATACTTAACACTCCGGTCCCTACTTCATACGTCTATGGTTTCTCACTACAAAATCTATCCGTAATACATAATTGATGACAATCATTGGGTGTAAGCAATACATATGTCAAAGGATGCGAAATCGTTCTCTTGACATTTCCTATCTGTTAAATTTGAAATATTAACTAATCCTGCCGCGTTTTTCGTAGACAGACACGCAGCGTCACATAGCAGCTAAAGCGATAATCAACATACCTAATCATTGGCATATATCTATGTCTATCTTGTTACTCTATGCCAGTAGATCTGTGTCAGTAGTGTGTGCAGTGACGCCTCCAAGTGGACGCCTACTAGTAAATTACATACTGTATTTAATTAAATTATACTGACATTAGATAGCGATGAGTACTCGAAGGCAATAATAACGGTGACAATTAATCGTTAACAAATATTATCCACATTGTTATATACTCGTAAATATTTTGGTGATATTACTACGATTATTTGGTACGTATTGAATATGAATATCGCAAAACATCCTTAACTACGTATCGTTTAACCAAGTATATCAACAATTAAACGTCTTAAAAAATTCTTTGAAAACTCATCACTGTTAGTTGAAGTTTCTCTCAGCAACTGGTGGTTGTTTTTATTCTTTACTTGTATTCGTTTGTTATACTATATTTGAATTTTTCGAACATTGATTTTCGAATATCATCTGTATGTTAATTCTACTTTGATTTTAACCATTTATATCATTATCATTTCAGATTCATTGATAATTTTTTTTAATAATTGTTAAAAATGGACCACGGATTCCCAGGCCAGCATACAACTGCAACTTCTGTTACAGTTGGAACTACAGCGGTTAATCCTAAGATAAGATTTGACATTTCATATTTGCGAACTCCGCCTGGTATACTAAAGGCTGTGCAAGTGGTAAGTCAGAAATTCGCTGACGATAAAACAGTCATTGAAATGTTGTGATTTTTGTTTCGGGATTTAACAATTTGTTGTAAAAATGTGAAAAATAAAATTGATATAAATTTCAAGGTTCACAATTGTAAAAATTTCTATAGCAAGGTATGAATAAAAATTTTAATTTTCGTCACAAAAACCTTGAAAAGATTTTTATGGTCACCGACGTAGATTTTTGAGAGTTAATTCTGTAAACAGTCTTACAAGCAATTAAATATCTAAAATTTTGCTTGGGTCACTTCATTTTTCAGATATTAAACATCCTTGGTTTTTTACTCGTTGTTTCAACGATATATGATAATTCCAGCAGCGGCAAATGGTTCAACACTATTGCAATGTTTGGATTTTGGGTATCTGGTATACTGTTATCATTTTATCTATTTCACATTGTTGAAAGATTCCACAAAATTCCGTGGATAAAAATAGTAAGTTATTTATTATGAATAATAATAATAATATGATTACTATAATTATTATTATTAAACATTTATAATATCTGTCAATTGTAAACTAAATCAAATCTTATTATAATTTTATCCAATGACTTATTCATTTTAAAATTATAAAGCTAGTTCATGTTCATTCAAACATTTCTCAATCTTCATCAACAGGAATTTATCTACTGCTGTTGTATGACCGGATGCAATCTCATAGCAGCAGCTTTTATGGCCTCACTTGGAGCCTATGCTACTAGTCTTGCTGTTGCTGCAGTAAGTTGACTCTACAGAATCTTAAAGGATTTAGAATTTGGTCGAAAGACCTACAATCTTAGATTTTTTTTTAATTTTTGCACATACTTTAAGAATTTGTGAATATATTCACATAATTTTCAGATTAATTTAACTATAATTCAATATGCACGATTGTTAATTTCACGACGTTTGTCCGATCAGTTAATTTTTTAGTTTTAACAATAATACATTGTGAATTAATTTTCATTACAGTTCTTCGGATTTTGCGCAATGGTAGCATACGGGATAGATGCTTGGCTGAAATATTTAGCTTATAAAGGAGGAATCATAGCTCAGGGTGAAAGCCAGCCTAACAAGACTGTTTCATCGACCATCAGCCCGGCTTATTAACTATTTACTCCGTGAGTGCGGAATTGCTTTTTATTTTTTTGCGAAACAGTTCAAACGTGTGTTTTTCACACGACTAAATCAAACACCACAACGCAAACTCGTACATAATAGTTACGAGTGAATATTTTCTCTATAATGATATTAAAAATTAATAATATATTTACAAACTTTATTAATAACACAATTGTATATTTTATATCGCACTTTACTACAGGTAGCTATATTTATGGCTACTGTTCGTTGTTAAGTATCAAATGAGGAGGAAAAAAAATATCAAGCTAGGCTAAGTATTATAAAGTGTACTTGTTTATTGTTAATTAAAAATGGGGGTTTATCCCATTTACTATTTATATATTGCATAAGGCGGTCTGATCTATTACCTTTAGAAGTCCGAAACCTCAGTATTGATATTAATGTTCAAAGACTCCAGGTTTTTATCCCTTGCGTCGATGAAACTTTCGCTTACATCTCGTGATAACGAAACTTTCAGGATTCTAATGAAATTATTATTAATTACTTAATATTAACACGATAATTTGTCAAGAATCTCTTGTACATGAAATACAATGTAATAAACACCGCGAATAATAAATGGACTAACCAGTTTTCATGAAACTAATATTGTTCGTTTTGATTATATTCACTTTGCGCTGAAATTATTTACTACATTCCTTCCTTCTCCCTCTCTTATTCTCTATCGACTCGTGAATCAGAGCGAGGTATCTGAAGAAGTGACATCAGGATCCCAAGAACAAAAATTCAGATCCAACATGAAAGTACGATCAGCTTGGCGTACGCCTGATGATATGCAACCTATAAACCATCCTTTGAAATTTACAGAACTTCACGATCGAATGATAGAAATGAAAAATTGCTATATTTTATTTAATTTGAACGAATGTTTCTGACGGACAAAATTCTACTCTGAATTTTTGTCGAAATCTTTTATTCATCAAATAAAATAACAGATTTTTCCGAGTCCAAATCAGTAGTACTTAGTAAGTTTTATAATCCTGAAATATTAAAAAGGTATCGCGAAAAATCGTCTGTTCCGCCCATATATGTAATACTCCTATATTGCTAATTCCTATAAGTGGAGGGGTTAAGAACTAAGAGAAACAGAATATATCTCTCACTTCTTTACAACCCAATTAACATCTTCTGCGCAGCTGCGATAGTAATGGCGGATTGGCGGGTGTTAAAAGTATCTAACCTTAAAATTGAAATATAATTTGTGCTTGAACGTGAATGAGTTTGTAACATATTTTTAGACAATGAAATAATAATACGAATTGTATGAGCGAATAGTCGATTTAATCTTAACCTTCAAAACATTATTATACGTGTAAATGTTCTACGCAAGTGCCAGATGTTGACTTGCGCAGAAAGCTCTGATTTGAAGACGATAGAAAGAGACAACATTATCGTCGGCACCGTAGAAAAGTAGTCATATTTCAGACCCTTTTAGCAATATAAGAGTATTACATATATGGTTCCGCCTCGTTTTTATTTAAAATTTCTCATGGTGGCGCCATCATGCTTTGACGGTGGCGATTTGAGAACTACTTTTACCGTGGTTAAACGGGTAGCAAATAGTTTGAAATTTTAGGTTATGTACTGTCGAATTTGTTACATCAAGACTCATCACAATGATTAAAAAAAATTTATGTGAATTTATTTTGACTTTACAAATTTTAAAATGGTAGTTTAAACTTCGTTGAAAGCAGGAAATTTACGTATTTCAACGTATGTTATTGTGGTTTTAGCGGTATTCGAACATCCGGGCGTATGCTGATTACGAGAAACTTATAATACAATATCCTCGCTGCACTACTCTTTGTTCAACGCATTATTGACTGCGAAATACGTATTCTGAGTTTTAACTTCTATGTTAATCGCCACACCATATACCGCATGTTTGTCAGATTTTAGGTGGGAGAAAACACAGGCGACTTCGTCAGGAAGATAACGCTCCTGACTAATCATATAAAACAGGCGTCAGATACGTTTCGAAGATCCTGGACGTAACTTCCTTTCCTATCCATTACGGATTTAGTCTCCTCATTTATATGTTTAATTACTTTGAAATTGTTTTGAAATTGTGTTTAATTCGTGTTTCTCTATTATTTCCCCCCGCTAAGGTAAGACTTGTACGTATTTCGATTGCATGCTTGAAATTATATGGCTCACTTCGAATTAAAACAAATTTTGTAAAATAGTACAAATCGATTATCAAACCTACATAAAGTCATCAAAATAATAACGTGTAGAAATAACCGATAAATTAAACTTAAACTTGAAGAAATTCTCTATCAGTATAAATATCCCCGCACGTGGTCAAATCTGTCATCTGTGTATAATTCAAATAAAAATTACACATTAGGATGTCCTGCAGAGCAGAACACGCGATTTTTGCTGTTGATTCGGAAACGGTGAACCTTATCATATAATATAAATATTTCTATCTTGAATTCCGTCTACACGTATACTCGAGGCTCTCAAAACGATCGGTTAGCAATTAGCAACAAATCGCCGTTTAGATGATGTGGTAATGAAAAATCTGTCCATCAATAGGGAACTTGCATGATTTTCTATTTTAATTTTATTTTGATCAGCGATGTAAATTAATACATTTACTTAGACAGTTTTTTTTTAAATGACTTGCTTGATTTTTTTTAAATGTTCATTTCTCGATCCCATTTTCGAGTAATTTGAATGATGCGCCGTATGACAGTACCCTGCGTCGAATGCCTCTATCGGAGGATTCTGTCAACTAAGACCATAACAATCGCAGATAGTGTATTGCGTAACTTAAAAAGTTACTTTATCAATTAACCAGTTACACAATGGTCAAGTTGAATCGATCACTTCGTCTAAATTAAATCACTTATGGCTTTTATATGCTTTTCAGGTCATAAGATATACCATTTGAGATTTGTTATAGTCTTGGTTACGAATACCCTCCGACAGAGGCGCTCGATGCAGGGTACTGTCATACGGCGCATCATTCAAATTACTCGAAAATACAGTTGAGAAATAAAAATTCATGAAAAACTACCTAATGTATGAAAAAAAAACTGTCTTAGAAAACACGTTATTTTTTATACAACTTTGAATCCGAATAGAAAAACTGGTGGAATTCGAAGTCATGCAAGTTCCCTATTATCGATCATATTTTGATGATAAAATTTAATATGTCACTTATCTCAGATATTTAAATAAACTTGATAAGATATTTTAAATCGCAACGAGGATATTTAATTTTAATAAAATATAAATGTAAATAAAACTGTGTTATCCGAAATGAAATTGACGAAAAATTATTTTCCAATGTGTCAGGTGAAAATTCTGACAGGGGCATAAGTTTGAGGTGGTGAATTGTTTCGTAGCAGCGAATTTTTTTGTAAAATGTACTGTGCGACAACACGATTTAATAAATATTCATTCATAATACTTCTACAATTGCGTTGCGAAGGCTTGATACTGTCTACTTGCGGTTTTCGTATTATTTATTTTAGTTTTCGTATATGGGCAAGTCCACCAATTATCAACCAATGAACTGGACGTCAAAAATTTGATTTGTTTGAAATTTTTACCTTTCATAGTATGGTCTACGATTGGAAAGTTCACCAAGTCTCATCCCTTTGAGACCTACCGTTCACGAGATATGCAACATTCAACTTTCGTACTTTGACGTAACTGAGGATTGAATGCAAATTTTTATCGTATCTTTGTCGCTGCAAAATAAATATGAAAAAATAGGTTTCTCATGTCAAAAATTCTCAGCTTTTCGAATATATCTTTTGTTTTCGAATATCTTTTCAAAATCTATTGAAAAAACACGTTTTTTGATAAAAAACAGCTTTTTCGAGTGCACCACCAAATTCCATCATTCTTCCGAATTTTTTATCTGAAAGCTGAGATTTTTTCAATGAGAATCCCAAATTTGTAAAGTGGGACAGCCGCGGGATCTCGCGTAAGCTGAGATTGATTGATGAAAAATGTATTATTTAAAGACTTTTGTCAATTGAGCGTGTAAATAATGCTACAAAATGAACATGAAAAAATAGGTTTCCTACGTGAAAAATTCTCACCTTTTCGAATATATCTTTTATTTTCGAATATCTTTTCAAAATCCATTGGAAAAACACGTTTTTTGAGAAAAAACAGCTTTTTTGAGTGCGCCGCCATGGTTTATCATTCTTCTGAAAGCTGAGATTTTTTCATCAAGAAACCCAAATTTGCAGAGTGGGATGGTGGTGGGATCTCGCGTGAGCTGAATTCAATCGATGAAAAGTGTATTATTTAGACGCTTAAGTGACAAAGGTCTGTGAAAAATACACTTTTCCCACCATCTCACTCTACAAATTTGGGTTTCTTGATGAAAAAATCTCAGCTTTCGGATAAAAAATTCGGAAGAATGATTGAATTTGGTGGCGCACTCGAAAAAGCTGTTTTTTTTTTAATCAAAAAACGTGTTTTTTCAATAGATTTTGAAAGGATATTCGAAAACAAAAGATATATTCGAAAAGCTGAGAATTTTTGACATGAGAAACCTATTTTTTCATATTTATTTTGCAGCGACAAAGATACGATAAAAATTTGCATTCAATCCTCAGTTACGTCAAAGTACGAAAGTTGAATGTTGCATATCTCGTGAACGGTAGGTCTCAAAGGGATGAGACTTGGTGAACTTTCCAATCTTAGACCATACTATGAAAGGTAAAAATTTCAAACAAATCAAATTTTTGACGTCCAGTTCATTGGTTGATAATTGGTGGACTTGCCCATATATATAATTATATAGTGTGAAAATCTATTATACCAACTCATGGAGCATTCTAAGCTAGATCGAAATGTCGTTGACCCTCACCATTCTGGATTCTTTGCATTTTTCTAGTATGCCGTGAAAAGGTGAAAAAATGAGCATCTGAGTTTTTTTGACCACTGGTTTGAGAGTTGATTTATTTCTTACCAAATAATATCTATTTATTTATTCAAATAAAACAAAATTAAATCTTATAATAACTAAATTAGTTATAATGATATATCTAATAGTTTCCTGGTTATTCGAAATTCATCAAATTCTAGCATCTGATTCAGAGTCAGTAGCACTTTTGGAATGCTCTCAAAAGTTTCAAATTTTTACAATAATATTCGGAATATTAAAAAAAAAAAAAAAAAAAAAAATGCTATGACAAAAAAAAAAAAAAAAAATAAAACAAACAACAAAACGTAAAAATTGTGTGTTGAGTAATTGGAATATTTTGAAATATTTTTTTTCTGTCACTTAATCATATTGTTTGAAAATCTTTTTACTTGGATGATTTTTTTAGCACGATTAACAGATTTCCAAGTACGTGTCTGCGCGAAAATGAACTAACTTCTCTTGAAAACAATCAAAAATGATGAAGATCACCAGCGGTCCGGAAAACTATTTTTGTTGACGATTTTTTCCACCATCTATCAGTAGATGTATTAAAAAAAAAGATATATAGGTGTCGTGTAATTGACATCGCCAAGTATTTTGATCTCACAGTCTAATTCAGTTAAACTTCGTCTACTGTTGCACTGAGAGTTATCAATTCATGCATGTGAAGGCTGAAATTTTTATCCACGATATTCGACTATTGTGGTTCTCATGTTTGAATGTTGTTAATACGCGAAACGTAGCTTCAGGAAAGGCTACTAAGTAACTTTACTGTAAAAAAAAGTATATTGAATATACATTAGTATAGTTAATAATCAATGTTTGGTTTTTGTTTAAAAAGCCATTAAAGACGGTCATTGGTTGGAATGATAAATGAATTATATTAGTGAAAAAATAGAGAATTATTACTTTATTTTCAATTTTATCTGCGTAATAGTTTTTCCTCAGTTGCTAGGCGTTTGTGACAAGTCATGACAAGGATTTGTGGCTTAAGTTTGGCGCGACTGACTCAACTGATGTGACGTCCGCAAATGTTTTTAATTGTAGTCACCTCTCAAAGATTTTTTTATCTGCAGGAAGCTCTGATAATCATACCGCCTTTAATCAACTGTGACCTAAGTTCGTGCGTATTTTTGGTTTTAGGAAATAACATGGTTTGCCTTGGCGGTTTTCCGTTTCCTGTTATGAACTTATTGTATAACAATTCTTATGCACGGAATACATTGTCCCTCCAAAAACACCTCGAGTGTAAAAACATTCGCCAATTTTACACTTCCTACAAAAATATTGTCTTCATACAAAAAAGTATTGAAATCAGATTTAATTGCCAAGTAGGTGATATAAATTTGACAGAACGGCATTTACTTTATCTCGAATTAATAATTGGGTCTCAATAAAATTATTATAGCATTTTTGTTTTGCTAGATCGAAGCATAGTTTTAGTCAGAGGCGATGAAAGCTTCCATTGGTTTAAGAAATCAAAAAAATTTGGAGTACGTGGTACTTGGTGGGCTGATTTTTAACTTACTAAGAGAACATTGACACGTTTCAATTTGTATACTCTCATACTTTTTCTCAAAAAGCCTACCAAGTACCATGTACTCGAAATTTTTTTAGTTTCTTAAACCAATGAAAACTTTCATTACCTCTGACTATAACTATAATGCTTCGATAAACAAAAATGCTATAAAAAAATTGTTAAGGCTCAATTATTAATTCGAGATAAAGTAAATTTCATTTTGTCAAATTCAAATCACCTACTTGGGAATAAGATCTGTTTTTAATATGTTTTGCAGATGAAGACACCATTTTTGTAGGTAATGTAAAAGGCAATGTACTTGGCAAATGATTTTGGACCGATGGTGGTTGTTGGAGGATTTCACACCTTTTTGTCATTTTTTTTTTTATTCAGAGCTAATTTAATTGACAATTAATATAATGATTGCATGTTCTGTTGTTGTAGTTATGAAATATATTTTCCAATGATGTAATTGTCGCAGATCTTTAATATACATGGTTATGAAAAGTAATTATACCTATCATATCGCCCATCTAATGGTATAAGGTCGTAAGCACAAAAAAAGCGATTTTCCGCGGTACGATCACAAACATGTTCATTCTTCATTAATATTAGCCAAACTTGTGCTCTAAGATTCGTTCATGTTAAGCTTCGTTTCGTTAAAATCGCTAATTCCACAATTATTTAATATTGCACGAGAGCTAAATGGCTAAAAATTGAACAAAGTGATGCAAAACTAAGTTGTCGTACTCGAAGAGGTATAAATAATAACATATAATATCTGAAATGAATATTTATATGCTAATCCTAAATAAGGTTTGCTATATCAGGATTCGGTAAGTTACGTCTTACGATTCCTAAGGTAGACGCACCACTTGTGGTCACTGTAGGTACCAGTTGTGACCATTCTAGTGACATTGTTTACTTATTTATAGTACATATTCTGCTTGTTCTTGATTGCTAAATTAATTACAAAAATATCTTTTAATTCCACTATGATATTATGAATTATTTTATTCAAAGAGAAATCAATTATTGAAAATCGAGTTTTTAACACAGGTTGTAACTCCAGTCTTTTGCTAATAACTTTTGAAAAACGTCACAGATTGTCACAAAAACCAGATATATTAGAAAGTTCGATTTGTTGAATATAATTATGCAAAGAAAATCTATTGTCATTGATCAAATAAAGAATGTAATTAGTTGAAAAGCCGAATCGCGTGATGTGGTATGCTGCTAGGATGATTTTACAACGCAGGATTTCGATGTAACTTCAATTTTGTTATTTAATTTAAACAAATTTTGCAAAATTCATTCCACCGTAATAACCATGTGAAATCTCAAGATTTCTCGTGCAACAGTTCAACAGTTGTCGACCACATAAATTCAATTAAAAATCTCCGCGACAAAGAAGAAGAAGAAGAAGAAGAAGAAGAAGAAGAAGAAGAAGTAGAAGAAGAAGAAGAAGAAGAAGAAGAAGAAGAAGAAGAAGAAAATTGTTTTTGACAGCAACTTCGACATTTGATAATGCAACCATTCGATTGAGGTTGTTCAAATTTTTTAAGTCAAGTTAGTTTCGCAGGGGTTTATTGCCTTATGAATTTCGTAAGATTTTCTCGAAGCATTCGGGAGATACAATATCCGGCATCCAGGTATAACCAGCTCAGTTGTGTAAAGATTGTAGTGGCTAAATATGTTTTCATTTTTAACTTCCCGCAATGAAAATTGGACATTTTCATAAAAAAGGGAAGTTATTGGTTTCGGTCCGATTTTCGAAGTCGAGTTTTCATCAGATCTCGACATTTTGGGCTTTGAAGCTATTCTGACTATTTTTGCATGGACGTCCGTATGTCTGTGTGTGTAAACAAATTTTTGTCGTACGATATCTTTAGAACGAATCGACCGATTGGAATGGTTCTTATGGCGATCGAAAGGGTTTATCAAGACTTAGATCTGATTAGATTTTGGAGTCGATCGGTCGAGTAGTTTAAAAGTCATTCGAAGAATAGAAATTGAAGAAAAAAAGATTTGTATAGAAAAAACTAATTATACTTACAACCTTCTTTAATTTATTATAAACACAATAGTATCAATTAATTGTAACGTATTTAACACAGTGGGAAGTTTTAGGGTCGGCTCACAGGTCAACCAGTTTCCTGATTTCTTGATAGGAGCCTCATTAATTCTGGCACAGGTTTATTTGTCTGCTTTTTTTATTTTTAATTTCCTGTTTGATCCTCATTTGAAATGACCACTCCATCCCGATTTGTTTATGATTAATGACTGCCCACCAAAATACGTTAGATCACCAAATCTTAGCCACTTATACTCAAACCAATTCTCGTTATTTCAGATTTTTCGACAATTGATTGTCCTATAATTGTTCTTAAAAATGGAATACGTATGTACAGTCTCACCAACGACCACGAGGTGGGTTAACAAACAAACGACAACAATGAATACTATGATACGATTCGACATTTCATATATTGCTACTCTTCCGGGAATACTGAAGGCTGCGCAAATGGTAAGGTAAAAATAACATGACGATAAAACATGAAAATATCGGGTCAGTTTTTCTTCGGGCAGGAAGTATTTAGGGAATTTCATTCATGACTTTTTAACAAAAGAGATAAATAAAATTTTCTTAAGTCTACTAAAAGTTTGAGGCTCAACAGTTTTTGTCATGCAGATATCTAGTTTCCAATTAAAAGTTTTTCTTCCATAGCTATTCGACTGTTGATCTGCAGCCCTTCTGTTTTTACGCCCAATATTCTTTCTATGTAGGTATAGCACTCAAGTTTCACGTGAGTCATTTTTTATTGAAATAAAGTACCAAAAAAATAAAAAAATTGATAAGCCTCGTTAATTATCCTAAATTAAATTTATTATCTCTTGAACCATTCTACTCTATAAGATATTTATCATAATTTTTATTTTCAGATATTCAATTTCATTGGATTTATGCTCGTTGTTCAAACGGAATATGGTTCTAATCATACCACCAAACCTTTTAACGTTTTCGCCTTGATTGGATTCACCATTTCTGGTATATTATTATCCTTCCATCTATTTCACGTTATCGAAAAATTTCAACAAATTCCATGGATTGAAATAGTAAGATATTATTATTATTATTATTATTATTATTATTATTATTATTGATATTAATATTGTTGTTGTTTATTATACGTACACATGTACAATAAATGTTGATTATAAATTCTTCTACAGGAATTCGTCTACTGCTCGACTATGACGGGAGGCATTGGCATAGCAGCTGCGTTTATGGCCCAACTTGGAGTCTATTCCAATAATTTGGCTGCTGCCGCTGTAAGTTGAAGTAGTTTTATCTGTCTCATTATTTGTCCACTCAACAAGTACGGGAACTATATTATCAATATCAGGCGCGGATACAGGATTTTTCTTGGGGGGAGGGTAATTGCACTCATTGCCTTCCCCCCCGTATCTGGGCCTGATCAATATATTTGTACATAGAAATCCTAGAAAATTTTCGAAATTTTATCGATACTATAATAAGAAATTGTGAATGCATGCATATAATTCTCGGATTAATTGAAAACTAAGAATTAATATGCACAGTTGCTGCACAGTTGCTAATTTTACTATGAATTATTGTCAGATTTATTAATTTTCTTTTTTTAGTTTTGTCAATAAAGAATTATAAGTCAATTTTTTCTTTTAGTTCTTTGGATTTTGCTCAATGATAGCATACGCAACGGACGCATTGCTGAGATACCTAGCGTATAAAAGAGGAGGTATAGATCAGGACGATTATCAACGGAACAAAAACTTTCCATCGACTACCAGCAATGTCTAATAGTTATTAATTTTTTAAATTCAGATTTTATTTTTATTGATATTTGTAAATAAATAACAAACTTTTATATGAAAATGTAATAAGCCGTGCTGATAATAATTATAGACCAATTCTTTTTCTTAAGTATATTTTATCCTTTTCTTCTGTCCTATAAACTCTCCTCCCAAGCAGATTTCTGGAGATGTGATATTCGGATATCATAAATATGAATAATATAGAAACTTATATAACTACAGTACCTATATTTAATCTTCACTTACAATTAGCTACCTGAATTAGTCGAGTGAACTTCATAATGCGCGCTTGGATACACATCCTTTAATTGCTTCATTATTTTCCTGCCTGTAAATCTAAATCATAAATGTGGTATATGGGTTGCATTAGGGTGTTGTTTTTTGAATTTTTTTTTTTTTTGCTTAGGGTCTCAAGAGCTTCCTTTGGGTATAAAAAAAATTCCCTCATTTGGAAAAATTGTTGATTCCAAGTATAGACCTGCCTCAAACAGCGCTCCCCTTTTCCATTTAAATAACACAGGGTAAAAATTTTTTTTTTACAAAAAAATATCTTCTCTCTAACGAATAATGATAAAAAAATTTTCAGAGGTAATTTTTGTAGTCAATTTACTTCTCTACAAAATTGTTCTGATATAAAATTTCTGTCAGTCTAACGGTTTCAAAGTTATAGGCTCCCAAAGGTGATCAAATTTTGTACGGCTGTGAATAATACAGAAATAACTTTATTTTTCTTATTTTTATCTTTTATTATCGATTTAGGAAAGAACAAAGTTATTAATCACTGTTTTAGTATATTTTTATATATTTAAGTAGACCGTTACCCTAAAAATATAAAGAAAATGTTGAACATTGAGATTCTTTTTTCGATTTTTCCCTTAAGATCACGAAAAAAATTATATTTTTTCTAAAACTTTGATTTACTGATATTACACTTGTGACGTCTGTACGTCGACACAACGAAAAAGTTCTTGATAATTAGCGTTAAATCGTAAGGGTTCGCTCCCGTTTTACGTGCGGGCGCACAACTAAGGGAAGTGGTATGCAGGTGATTGATTGGTTAGAGTGAGATAGTGATTAACTTATAGTTTATTGATAACAATACTGATACTTGGACAAACAAATTGGAGTGAAGCTGATATGTTTAGCTTTGGAAGCGAATGATTAGGAGTATAATAAGGAAGTTTGGTGATTGGAGAAGAAGTATTGTGTGATAGTTGGGATAGAAGATGTGTGTAGAAAGATGCGAGTCGGAGAAGTGTTGTGTTGAGTAATTAGGAGTGTAATGTATTGGGTGAAAATTGGGATGGAGGATGATGTGAATAGGAAGATGGTTGACAGAGAAGTGAAGTAGTGAATAATGAGAGGAATAAGGTAAACTAGGGATTCAGGTAAGGTGGGAGGCCACGTGTAGCTGAGGATGCATCAGACCACCGGATGCATACTCAGCGGATTGTCCAGTAACGTGGAGGCTAGAGAAAATTATAGATAGGGTGACAAGAAGTGGGTGATAGGTGAGGAAGGTGAAGTCTGGATGTAACACACTCATACTATTAAATTTTTTTTATCAATTTATTACCTTAGTTGTCGGTTGATTTTTGTATATACATATACAGTGTATATACAAAAATCAACCGACAACTAAGGTAATAAATTGATTAAAAAAAAAATTAATAGTACCTATGAGTGTAGTATGAGTGAATCAAAGTTTTAGAAAAAATATAATTTTTTTCGTGGTCTTAAGGGAAAAATCGAAAAAAAAATCTCAATGTTCACATTTTCTTTATATTTTTAGGGTAACGGTCTACTTAAATATATAAAAATATACTAAAGCAGTGAATAATAACTTTGATCTTTCCTAAATCAATAATAAAAGATGAAAATGAGAAAAATAAAGTTATTTCTGTATTATTCAGAGCCGTACAAAATATTATCAACTTTGGAAGCCTATAACTTTGAAACCGTTAGACTGACAAAAATTTTATATCAGAACAATTTTGTAAAGAATTAAATTTCCTACCAATAATACCTCTCAAAAAATTTTTGTCATTATTCGTTAGAGAGGAAAAAAATTTTTTGTAAAACAAAAAACATTTTTCCCTGTGTCATTTAAATGGAAAAGGGGAACCCTGTTTGAGGCAGGTCTATACTTGAAATAAAAATTTTTTCCAAATAAGGGAACTTTTTTTTATACCCAAAGGAAGCTCTTGAGACCCTAAGCAAAAAAAAAAAAAATTCAGAAAAAAAACCCTAGGGTTGCATGTTATATTTTGTGTATTGAACTGGTAACAGTTGGCACAATGCTAGTAATCTATCGTTCG